>JAWZTI010000244.1:0-39668 GCA_039880955.1 Chlamydomonas urium | reverse complement strand
CACCACAACACACGCCTGAGCATGACCTTCCCCCTACCCCACCCATCACCACCACAACACTCCCTGGCACCCCATGCAGGATCCGAAGCTGAAGCTGCCTTTCCAGTTTGTGGGGCGCGTAGACTTCTCGCCCATGGTGATCCGCAGGAGTGCGCTGCGTTATGTGGGGGGGCTGGACGAGGGCCTGAGCTACCCAGGGGAGTGTGGCATCTGGGTGAGTGGAGCAACCCAGGGGAATGCGGCATCTGGGTGACTGAGCTACCCAGGGGAGTGTGGCATCTGGGTGAGAGGAGCAACCCAGGGGAATGCGGCATCTGGGTGACTGGGTTACTCAGGGGAGTGTGGCATCTGGGTAAGTTGAGCAACCCAGGGGAGTGTGGCATCTGGGTGAGTATGATGGCATCTGGGTGAGTGTGATACCAATGCACAACTGCATTGCACATGCATGGACAACAGGACATAATGTCGGCAGAAGCTATGGTAGAAAAGCTGTATGACATGTTCAAGCCCATGCACATTGTCCCTCACTTTTGAAGCTGCACTTGTCAGCACTTCCCTGAGAGCCCTTGATGTTATGCTTGCCACGAGCGCTCACAGTGCCTGCCTCTGCTCTGCTGGTCCGCAGTCTGACTGGGAGCTCTCCAGCAGGCTCTGGGCAGCTGGGTGGCAGGTGAGGGTTTGAGTGGATGGGTGGCAGGTGAGCCTCTGGGCAGCTGGATGACGCTTGCATGCAATGGGTGATGGAAAGAAGGCACGCCTGCCTACAAACATTTTTGTCGCCATGAGAAGAGCTCTGCATGCCCCACAATGCCAAGCGCCACAGGAAAGATCCAAGGGATCAAGCGGTCAGTGATTCATGGGGCACCGGAAATGGCAGGATAGACTCCCACCTCACCTGATGGGACTGAGTGGAGGGATAGACTCCCACCTCACCTGATGGGACTGAGTGGAGGGATAGACTCCCACCTCACCTGATGGGACTGAGTGGAGGGATAGACTCCCACCTCACCTGATGGGACTGAGTGGAGGGGTCGCTGTTTCCTGACAGCTCACCCATGATCCACCAGAGTGCACAGTGATCAGAACCTGCGCTGTGGCCCCTCTCCTGATGGTGATTCCTTGTGTTTGGCTACAGGTTGCTTTCCACTGGCTGGCAGACCGTGAGGCTGACTCATCCGGCATCGATTCGGGCACGCACAAGCCCGAGTCTGGCACTCGCTGCTGGGGCCGACAGCAGGGCAGTGCCTCGGGCGTCTATCACGGCAGATGGGGACTGGCGTTCCAGGTGCGACTGCCACTGCTTGCTGCTGCTGCTTGCTGCAAAATTCTGCTGCCTGCTTGCTGCTGCCTGCTCGCTGCCTGCTTGCTGCTGCTGCTTGCTGCTGCTGCTGCTGCTGAAAAGCAAGACTAGCACTAGCATAGCACCAGCAATTGGGATGTGAGCCGCCACGCCGTATGCCCGCGATGCTGCCAGGAACCTGCAGCTATTACCCTGCCTGATGCTGTATGCCTTCGTTTCGTCACATGCATGCAGGAGGAGGTGATCTCTATGGTGCGGCGGCTCAACCATCAGCTGCTGGAGCCGACCTATGAGAAGTGTCCATTCGTTGCAGCAGTTGGGGGCTGTGACCTGTGGAAAGACAGTTACCCACCAGCTAACATCCCCAGCACACCATAGCCAGTGCGTGCATTAGCAAACAAACAAAGGAGTCCCACACCTTCGCCACACATGTTTCTCTGCGCGAGCTTGACCAACTCAATAAGCTTGTAACCACAATTTCTCTTGACATCAGACCCATCCATCAGTACAACCCCCTGCTGGCTGTGGGCTGTTGGTGTGAACACCCTGAGGTGCCACTAGCATGGCCTCAGGCAGGAGGCCGCTGCTGCACGCCGCCGCAGCAGGCGCACTACTGGGCGTGGGCCTGTACACGGCAGCCGATGTGGCAGGCGAGCTCACCACCTTCGGCATCCTGCGGAGCCAGGCGCTGCAACTAGCCGAGAACAACGAGGAGCTTAAGCAGCAGATTGGCTCCCCGTTCACGCTCGGCCCATGGTACAACGCCCGCATCGGCTTTTCAGCTGGGCGCAACATCGCTCAGTGCAGCTTTCAGCTGCAGGGCCAGCAGCAAATCACAGATGTCACTGTGCGTGGCGTCAGGCGCTCTGGCATCAGCAACACCCTCGCCTACAACGTGGCAGGCCCAGGAGAGTGGAAGCTGATCGACTGCAACGCCATGTTCCCATCTGGCGGCGGCCTGGTCGAGCCTCGCAGCCTCATGCCACCCCCACCCAAGGCGGCAGCCAGCAGTAGCGCGGCAGGGAGCAGCACAGCAGGTGACAGCGGCTCATGTAGCACCTGCCCACCCGCGCAGAGCTCACAGCAAGGGCCTGCCGTACCTGCTGCACAACACCAGGAACGGCAGTCTGAAGCAGCTGACCAGGCACAACCAGCAGAACAGCGGCAGCGATCATGGTGGAAGGTCTGGCAGCGGCGAGGCTCCTGACATGGCGCTCCAGCATAGGTGTTGGCTGAGGTAGTGACATTCTCAGCACTGCTGCGCCCTGCGGGCTGTAAAACGGCCTACCTAGCACTGACAACACACGATTGTGTTGACTATTCAGCTAGCAACACTGGGCTGTCATGCCCTTTTTCATTCTGTTGTTGATCGAGAGTGTGAGTTGAGTGTGTTATGCTCAGGGCTTGATGTTCTGCCCCCACAGTCATTAAACTGTTGTTACAGTCTCACTGTCACATGGCCTACCTACAGTGTCGCAGTGCACCACAAGCTCAGGCAGGTGCTGAAGAGTCAACAGGCGAAAAGCTGTAAACCCTACCCTACCCTGCTGCAGCATGCTTCGGATTTACAAGTGGCAAAATCATCCAAATTTCCATGGCAGAGCTTGCGCATGCCTCGTGCCGCACCTTGCAATGCGCCAGGGCTGCTGCCAAGTTGCCAGCAGCATGCCATTAGGATTAGAAGCAAAAAGCTTGTCGAAACACACATCAAGAGGAAATAAGTACAAACACGGGGTTGGTCAGGTGGAGCTTGGCTGGTCAAAGACGATTATAAACGACAGGCAGGCCGGGCACCCTCCAAACACCAGGGAACCAGACGCAGCCCCCTCCTATGATGTTCACCCACACATGTATTCGCCCGACACCTGAAACTACGACTCATGGGAAGACACAAACAGCATGGCTCCCGGTTGGTGCCAATTGCGCCAAAAGCATGGGGCTTGGCGCTGTGTGTGGTTGGCAGCCAAGACCGCAGGCAGACCACGCAAGGTCAACGACCAAAAGGCAACACGGAGCAAAGTGGCAAAATTTACTTGGGAAGCGCAGGCCCACACGGAGGCCCCTGCACCATTTGCTGCACCACGCAGCAGGTGAATTGGTTGGTTGTTGTTGGCAAGCTATCAGAGTCCACAAAACCGGCGCTTGTTGCTCCTACTTTCCACACAGCAAGTGGGAGATGTGCAAACTCCCACTTCTAAAGTGCAGTGCAAACATAACTGGAATTCAGGTGCTCAACGGCTGTGTGCACCGATAGCAAGTGCTCAGAGGGTATTGAGGTTTGGGGGGTCGGTACTGACACTTGAAAGACAGGATACGAAGATTGAAGAAGACTCTTTCTTGGCGCGAAATGCTTGCTCGCCCTCCTCCACTCACTTGGCCGATAGCTGCACACTGCACGTCGAGTCCACACTGCACGTCGAGTCCATCACCTTTGGCCCCTTTGCCCCATCCACACAGCGCATGCGATGGCGTGCGGGCGTTCATTCGCTCACAGCATCTGCATGTGCTGGCCGCCCAGCCCGGCGTACAGCCCACCATAGGCGGCCCCTGGGCAACCCATTGGGTCCAGGGACATGTTGCCTGCTGTGATGGCGGTGTTGTTGAAGGCGGCCATGGTAGCAGGGCTGAGCATGGCCATGGTGGCCTGCAGGTTGAGGACATCCTGGGGTGACTGCAGCCCCTGCATCATCATCATCTGGGTGGCCAGAGCCATCTGAGCAGGGGCAACCTGCGGCGGGCAGCGCAGCGTGAAAGGACAGGCGGAGGGGTCGGTGAAACGGTAACACAACAGCAGCCAGCTGCCGCAAGGCGCCGTCCAACACCAGCACACGTCGCTGACGCTACAGTGCAGGCGGCAGCAAGCAGCGAACACCGCAGCAGCCAGGGCTGCGATGCGGTGCGTGCGCGGTACGCATACCTGGTGCGTTTGGCTGTACATGAACTGGCCGCCCATCATGGCGTGGCCGGCACCTGGCAGGCTGCACGCTGGGTTCTGTGGGATAGACATGTGCGACGGTGCTGCCTGCCTAGGCGCCTGGGGCAATGCAAGGTAGCCCTGCAGGACAGCACCTGGGCCTCCCTGGGAGTAGGGCAGGTGCGCGGGGCCAGTGCCCAGGGCGGGAGGCAGGTGCTGGGCATCCAAATGAGGGCCATAGCCTGGCATGGAGGCTGCAGCTGCAGGGACGTGGGACGCAGCTGTCATGGCAGCCACTGCATTGGCTGCAGCAGCTGCTGCCAGCGATGCCATCACGTTCTGAGGGGCGGCAAGGGGTGCGTGGCTCGCAGGGCCAAGGTGCGTCCCCTGCAGCGCTGCGGCAAGGCTGAGCGCTGAGTTGGCAGCCAGGGCGGCGTTCCTAGATGACGCGGTGTTCTTGCCCCAAGAGCACTTGGGTACCTGTGCGGAGGGGGGCAGGTGGCACCGCAGTCTCAATCTACGGCTCGGCTCACAGCTTGACCCACGGCTTGATTCACAGCACTGCACCAGCAGGCGCCCAGGCTGACTAGTCAAGCACCAGAGCCACATCAGCGATTCCCCCTGCCTGACTCTTTGCCTTCCCACGAAGGGGACGCCCTGCACCATGCTGCTGCGCACTCACCCTGCCATCCAGGTCCTTGCCATGCTGCCCTACAATCGCCTTCACCGCCGACTTGTGGTGCTCGAACTTGACAAAGCCATAGCCGCCGTTCTTGTGCAGCTTCACCTCGGCCACAGGGCCGTACACTGAAATGGGTGCAGGGGGAATGACAGGTATGGAATGAGGAAACAGAGTTACGATTATGATGCCACCGGCGGCAAGGGCAGTCAATGACCGCGGGCATGCAACTGCAAGACACTACCCACAGTACACAAGCCTTGCAGCCGCGAGAGCAGGCTGAGCGAGTACGTGCCAAAAATCTACGTAGAAATTGACCTCCCCTGCTCTGAAGCTAACCTGAGAAGTGCGCGGTGAGGGTTGCTTCTGTTGTCTCTGGCGAGATGTTGCCAATATAAATGTTGGTGTTGGCAGGGTCAGCCCTGAGCGACACGCGCAGCAAGAGCAGCACGTCAGGGACTAGTCCCGCGCTGACATGGAGGCTGCGCTGCCATGCATGCGAGGCACACGTACACACCCACCTGTCAACGGCGTCATAGTCCAAGGGTGTCGCGTATTCCTCCTGAAAAGCAGGGATGCAACAGGCATGGCGCACACATGTTTTACCATGCTGCGCAGACTGAGTCAACACTGGTAACAAGCAAACAGTCGCCATGGTGTGTCCCAACTGCATCAAACCCGCCGCACCTGCTTGTGCTGCGCCCATCCCACGCGGATCCTGCGTGACCCGATCTGCTTGGCCTGCATGAGGTCGATGGCGGCCTCTGCTTCCTCCTTTCTGCGGAACGACACAAAACCGTAGCCCTTGGAGCGACCCGTGTTGTGGTCCCACATGACGCGGGCGTCCCTGCACACGCAGCATGGGAGTTGTATGGGAGTTGTGAAGGTGGCCGCATGGGCGTCACAGCAAGCATGCCCATGCATGCTCCACTCACGAGCACTGGCCAATGGTGCAGAAGGTGTTGTACAGCACCGCATCCGTGACGTCGCTGCCCAGGTCACCCACGAAGATGTGGTAGTGGTAGCTGGTGTCGTCCTTGTGGCTGTTGGGCAGGGCCCAGTTCACGCGCAGCTCCTCACCCAGGTACACCTGGCCGTTCAGAGCCTGCAGCGCGGCCTCGGCCTTCTTCTTGTCCGTGAACTTGACGAAGCCATAGCCAGCACTGGCGCCAGTCGCCTTGTCCTGCGATGCAATGTGAAAGGGCTGCCAAGGTGAGCGCCACAAGACACATGCAGCACGCTGGCGACTCTGGGCGTGCTGAGGCAAAGTTTATCGCTAAAATTGCCCTGCGCGCTGCCATGGGAGTGCTGGCGTCAGCTTGTATGGCCGCCCAAGCTGGCACACGCACCTTGATGACCTTGGCGCTCTCCACCTGCCCGAAATAGGAGCACAGGTCCTCGAGCGAGCGCTGCGCGACGAATGGGTGCAGATTTCCGAAGTACCTGCGCGCAAGATAGACCAAGATTGTTTGAGAACAATCAAAGCCCACGGCGAAGACTGTTCGATTTTGGGTGCGCGTGCGAATTCAGCGACGGGCAACTCACAGCGTCGTGGAAACGTCGTCACTGCCCTCGCCAGACGAGCTACTGTCCGCACCCATGCCGCTGCCGCTTGCAACAGCTTCCAGCGACGGCAGCGAGCCGCTTGGAGCGTCGCACGACAGCAGCTGGCGCGAGAGCCCGTCGCCCTGCATGGCCACAGCCGCCGTGATGGTCTGCATTGGATTGGACGAGGCTAGGATTGCGAGGTTTTGTAGTCCAGCAACAGCTGGCGCCGCTGGCGCACGAACGCTAAGCTAAGGCTGCTGAAGCGGAGACACCGCGCAAAGAAGCGCAGGAAACAGATACGACGGCCTGCATGGGGTTTGCCAGGCTGCCACCATGGGGTTAGCAGGGGGGAAAGGATGAGCCCCACCCATTTTAGCCTGCATGTGCAGCACAAGTCCGCAGCCTGCTTGAAAGCGTTGAGCCGTATGACAAATGACTGGGGATACAACAGGCCTGCCCATGCCATGTGGCAGCTGCATGACATTGATGCGCGTGGACTTCACAAAAGCAAAACGAACGCAATTTGCCACTTGGTGAACAAACCTTGCCAGGCTCTGTAAGCACTTGATGCACAGCTGCTGCTGTCCTCCCATCATCCGCCAGGATGTGCCTGCCTGGAACACCTGTGTGGCCAATTGGCTTCGGGTCCGCGCCGCTAGGCTCAGCCTGGCAGGCTGAGCTGCAGCCAGCTCCTGAAGTGGGAAGAAAGGTGAGAAACGTGCGCAGCAGCAGTCTGCATTCAGGTAATTGCTGCTACAGCTGCAGTCAACAAATTTCATCTGCCAGGAAGTGCAGGGTTTTCATGGGCAAGCGGCAGCCAGCCGCTGCCCTGCAACGTGCTTGGTCAGCAGATGGACAGGTGCCTTCATCTCCTGGCAAGCACGACCGTCTGTCTGCTGCCTTGTCTCCGCTTCCAGATACACTGAGCAGCGCTCTGAGCACCTGACTTTGGTGCCGCGACGTGCGCGCCTTCCTTTCGTTCTTTCACCTCAGGTGGGTTGGACACAGACACTCTAGCTTTGCGCAACAGGCGTATCATGTGTTGTCACCCCACATGCAACAGTCCTGCAAGTATCCTCTGTGCAGTATGCAGTGCAATGTACCGCTTGGACTTGAACCACTTGGCCAAGTGCATGCTCTTGCCGCTGTGCCCAGACCTGCCACCTGTCCACGCCCAGGCCTGCGGCAGCGACACCATGTTGCTTCCTGCACACGTTGCCTGGCTCTGCATGATTTTTTGCGTTGGATGTGATGCCTTGCAGGCCAACACTGCCCTTCTGAGTACTTGCCTGGGCAAGGACTTGCCCAGCTTGATAATTTACTTATTACCATGAAACCAAGGCTGTCAAGGTCGTCCATGTAACCCCAAGGACACCGGAAGCACAATAACAAAACCCAGAAACAGGCTAAAGAGTCAGTTGAGCTGCTCCGCCATGTTTCATAATGGTAGTGAGACACCCTCAACAACATCATTGTGACCCTGCATGCCAGGTAGGTCAGGCACCTGCAGCAACAGTAGCAGGTGGCAACGCAGGGTCAACAACTCCACACGTGTGTGTCTCAATGCAACAAAATGCACTACGAGCAACACACCAACAAAGCTGATTCCGGGGACATGGACGCACCGGTGGGAAGTCACAGGCTAAAACACCCTCGGCATCGCCAGGCCCGCTGAATGCCAGACTGTCTGGCGTTGGTGAGCCACGCTGGTGAGCATTGATTGTGCCAACTTGCAGGCAGGAGGCAGGAAAGCAGGAGTGATTGCCTCAGTGCCCTTGCACACGGTGACTGACGTGCGGACTGCTGGCTGCCAGCACGGGCCCATGGGGTTCCTTGCATAATGTTTGCAACACTGACACAAGTGAGACCCCTGGCCAGGTGTTTGCCTGATGGACACATACATGCATTCCGACAACCTTGCCGTTGCGGGATAGGCTAGGGCAGCCACAGTCTCTGGCGTAAGTGCTGACATCGTAAACAAGCTTGGGCCCAAACACACTGTGGCCATGGGGGCAGAACACATCCAAGCTTTCAGAGGATAATGTGAGCAAGTCGAGCCTGGTGTGTGCATGGTCCCATCATCATGCTATGATGACTTGTGTGCTATAAGCCATGCCCTATGATAGTGCCGAAGCGCTGGCCTGGCATTGGTGCCCTGTTGTAGTCCTCGAAAACGCTGATGTGTGTCGTGAGCAGCACCACAGACGTTGCACTTGCACCAAGCACCTGCGTCGATGCTTTGTCAACAGCGTCCTCTGGGTGCAGGAAGGGTTGGTCCTTGTCACCACCAATGCACCTGTATCTCACAAAGCAGCAGCTGCAATGGCGAGCATGATCTTGTGTCAACAAGCACAATCACCGATACCCTGCGCACTCGCTGCTCATGCGCAGTAAGCAGACTGGAACAATAACATTTGACAGAGCGCCGTGTGCCTGCACACCGGAGGTACGCCACATCCAGCTCTTTGTCTCCACCGATGAACTGAAGCTGCTTCGTCTTCTTGGTGGTGAGCATGTACACGTACAAGATTGTCCAGCACGCTGTTTGACATGGCGTTCAACACTTCTGTGTCAGTAACGCTAGAAGCCATAGCAAAGTGGGATACGCCATGACCTGCCCAAGGAGCTCAACCCCAAACCGTTTGACAGGCAGAGTAAACCCTTGATGCGCTGGCCTCCATGTTGACGCCCCTCAATTGGAGAGAAAGTGTGTGGCATCCATGAGAGGCACTCACTGTCACTCGGTGTCAGGGCGTAACGGCAAGGTCCTGCTGCCTGTAGAAGAGGCCGCTGCCGTCCCGCCATACACCGGCATGGGTGTTGCCGTGCTGCTGCTGACAGCAACGTCTGCAGCTCTGAGCGCTTGCCTGGTCAACATGGCACTGCGACCCTGCAGCCATGCATGGCATATGTATACGCACAGCGCAACCAAAACTGACAGTCACTGGCCCCTGGGCTCTGCTTGCCAGCTGCTGCAGAGGGTCGTGAACGATGCGTGTGTCACAATCTTCACACTTGGCCTCCAGCGCGGCAGCATCCTACAACACTGGAAAGGAGCACCAGCAGCTGCGCGTGCTGCCCCAGCTGACTTTGAAGAAGCAGTGCATGTGGAAAGCGATCACACATCCCTGGTGGCTGAAACTGAACCTGGTCAAAGCAACTTAACTGTGTGCAAAGACTTTGCATGTGCTGTACGGGGCAGCAGGGCAAGCCCACCTGTGTGTTGTCCATGATCACAAACAGGCAGCCACACACGGTGCCGAAGACCTCGGGTGACAGCTTGGCTGGCATGGTGAGCCCCATGCGTTCCAGCAGGCGCAGTAGGCGTGTCAGCATGTCGCCACCACCTACTTGCAGACAGAACAGGGAGACATGTGTGGCAGCGAGCAGCGTCAGCAAAGGCACCCCCCAGGCATGTCATCGCGCGCGCACAACCCCAGCCCAGCCTGTCCGCTGCACTCAGAGTGGCGGCATGGATGTAAGGAACAAGGAGTGCGTACTGCCAGACCATGAATGTGTACTCTGTGCGAAGAGCGATTGGAAAACAGGTGCAGGAACAAAGGCTTGCTTCACAGTCTGCTTAGACCGCAATTGCAAGGAAGCTGCGGGTACTCGGGTACTGGTATTGCATGACTAGCCTGACGCATGCCTGCATCGACCTGCAAACCCTGCGAGTGGATGCATTGGGGCGCTGCATGTGCCAAGGCCTCGCATTGCTCCACTTGCTTGCCACATTTACACCTCTTGCCCACATCCCATACATCCACATACACACCTTCCTGCAGCGCACTCTTGACCTCAGCAGTGCTGCCAGTGAGGAGGAGCATGTCACGGGATTGTTGTCCCAGGTTCAGCAGTCGGCGCTTCAACACAATCTGCCAGTCAGTGTATTGCAGCTGCTGCAGGAGGGACCGGGCGGCCTCATTCCACCACTGCATGAGATCGATGGCCTGCACCCAGCTGGGTGGATACTACAGCCTGCAGACTGTAGTATCCCCTGAGACTACAGATATAATATAAGACCAGAGATCCTCTGAGCATCAGACTCTCCCCGGGTTTTGGAATAGCAAAAGGCTACAGTCTGGTAGCGAAGTATCCCCTGAGACTACACAGACTGCATGCTAGCAACAGCGAACAACTAACGTCCCCAACACTGACCATCGGGCCTTAAATGAGCACTTACTGTGCCTTGTTCACAGCAGCTCTGCAAAGCGTCGCGCCTGCACAAAGCCACGCAAGCGGCCAACGTCTCCTGGAGCTGTCGAGCAGCTTGTCGGAAACCCGCTCAAAACACGCTGCGCCGAGGCTGGACGCCGTCAAGTGCTGCGCAAGTGCCGAACGGCCCTTGTATGTGTCCAAGCAATGTGGGAACATATTGTTGGTATTTAAGCGTTGGGACAGTCAATCACCTTGCCCTCCCAACATGTTGAGACACACTGAGCAATGTCTTTGCTAACCCTGAACCTTGATGCAACGAGCGACTCTCTTTCTGTAACTTGCGACAGTTCTGCAGCTTTCAGAAACCTGAACTCGAAGTATTTTTATATCCTGTGCCCTAGAGGCTAGAGCAGTGTACCGCGCATGAAAGGCATGAAAGGTTATCAACGCCTAAGCGTGCTGTCACGTGAGGGTGACGAGGGACTAAACTTGTGGGCGCGTGTGATGCTGGTGAAGGCAACACTGCTGGGCCCAGAGCGGCTTGCCGCCAGAAGTGTGGGGTTGCCTGGTGCAGGGAGGCTGTACAGCCGGTACGTCTTGCGCTTAGCACCGCCTGCAGCAACAAGGGAGCAAGCACAGCTTAAAGAAAGCGAAGGAGATGGGCTGGTGGTGCTTGCTTCCCAGCAATGGTGGTTGCTTCCCACAAGCTTCAGGCATTCTCTACCTGTGGAGGTCAAAGGCAGGTAGCTCCCAGGCCCTCTCGCGCTCCTGTCATCGTCCAGCCGCTGCGTGCCCAAGCGGACGTCGTTCAGGCGGCCTCCTGGTAGCAGGGCCAGCCGTGACTGCGGCGGTGTGGCAGCAGTGAAATACATGAGCTTAAGCACTGGCAGCACAAGGCACCGCAACTCCTGCTTTCTTGCTGTATAGGACCACTTGGTGAGCAACCAGCGTGGCTTTACGCTGGTCCCTGTTTGGCACCTCACCTGTGTCGTCTGAAACGGTACGGTGCACGCCCGGCTGGTGCTGGCTGTGAGATCCAGGGTCTTGCCAGCACGGTCAAGCTGCAGCGTGCAGTCTGAATCTGGAAGCTCCTTGTCCGCCTCTGTCGCATTCATTCGAAGCAAGCAGGCCATGACCATGTCACCAATGCTGCTTCAAAATCATGCTCTGACCAGGGGCTGTGCCACTTGCGCATAATACTCACCTTTGTGCCGCGCAGAGTATCTGTAGTCCGCTACATCTGCACGCTGGTCCCCGCTGCGGCTCCACTCCACCGGTGCAGTAGTTGTGCCGATACCCTGCGGCATGAGAACAGGAGCTGTTCGTAGGTGAGCGGTAAGACTCACTATGGAGGTACACAGCTGATGCTATTTTGACCAAGGTGCCAACCACCTTCAATCGTCAGGATAGCTAGAGCAAACACGCTGACTCTGTTGCCAGGTCAGCCAAGTAAAGCGCACCTGGTATTCCGGGCTGACATATGAGCCAATGTAGTGTGCGTCGCTGAACTTGAAGATCGATGGGCGCTCGCTGGCACAGAAGGCCTGGTGTGGACGCCAGGGGTCAAGTGCTGGCATGGCCCCTCTTAGCATGGAGTCTAATGGCAGCGTACCCATGCAGGGCTTTCCGTCTTCCACATAGTAAGCACCTGGGCCTGCGGCACGACGCAAGGTTTGTGTACGGCCATAACTTGCCAGCATGCAGAATTAGCGAGGCACGGCTTGGTGCAGGGTGCGCAACCTAGGCAGCACACTTGCCTACGTCTTCCCGACAGGACGGCTTCAAGAGTTCGAAGCGCGTGTCTCCTGCCAGATAGGAGTAGCTGGTGGCAGTCCTGGCTCTTTCATTGAGCATGGTGGCCGATCCTCGGACTGCCGTTGTGCTGCTTAGCTGCGTTGTGGTTTCTGCCTGCGAAAGCGGCACAAGGACACAGCTGGTCGTGGGAAGGGGCATTGGTGGTGGCCAAAGGAAGCATGAACGCCAGAGCAGATCTGCTGGGCTTGCCTGCTGCGTGTGCTGTGATGCGCCAGCTGAGTGGAGAAGGCGCCTGCCATGCTTGCCGTTGTGCAGCATGGGAGACGAGCCAGGCGATGCACGCTTGGGGCTTCTGCAGACATCAAGGTGCGTGAACGAGCTGTGAGTGTATGTCAGAGGTGTCAGAACCAGGTACCACTTTGTGCACATACCTGCTTTGTGGCACAGTTTCATTCATGGGGTTGGCCAAGCGTGAGCCATCAAACACGAAGCGTTCCGTACGTGCAAAGAAGACCCCATGCGAGCTGAGGGTGCTGGGTAGCACAGTAGCCTGTGCATGGTTTGGCAGGGCCAGGTGTGAGGCAGGCGCTCCGCTGCTCTGGGTGGGCATGTCCCTGTTGCATGGGAGTTGAACAACCTTCGAAGCCACGCGAAGTTTGAGCAACTCCCACGTCAACCAAAGCTCACCCGAGGCGGGCTTACGTAAGCCATAGAGCTCTTCGCCTCGCTGGTGCACACCAACGCAAGACCTCGCGGTGTTGCTTCACCAACGCTTCACTCCTCCGACTGACTGTGAGTTCAAACCTTGTCTTGTTAATCTTAGGTGAACACTCAGGGACAGACCAATTGGGTTTGCACCGAATGTTCATACAGAGCCCACACTTGTCCAAGTGCATGCGCGTCTGCTTGAGGACTGTCCGGGTCCACTGCGGCCGCACACAACATGGCAGACCAGTGGCATCTGCGGCCTCCAAACCCAGCCAACCCCGTGGTCTTTTTTGGTAGCTGCTTGCCAGCGACTGCACAGACAGTGTGCATGGGAGACGGCCAGCCAGGCTTGACATGCAGCACTGCCGTTGCATGTGACTGCATGCAGACATCACGATTGGAGGGGTGCCCGCTGGCCGCATCAAGTTTGAGCTGTGGGCGGATCTGTGCCCAAACACGGCAGAAAACTTCCGGCAGCTATGCACGGGAGAGTACAGGTATGCCGGAGGCTGCTTGTGGTGGTAAATGGTGCGCATGCCCTGCTGGGAGGCGTCGTGGTCAGGGTTGCTGGTTCAACATCTCCACTTGAATGCTGCCCGTGCAGGAAAGGAGGGTTGCCGCAAGGCTACAAGAACTGGTGGGTTCAGGAAGCACCTGGCGCATCACCAACGCTGCGCTCATCCTTGCTTTAGCAACAGCAGCTTCAGCGTTGCTGACCCCCTTGAGTCTTCATGTGCATGCAGTCAATTCCACCGAGTCATCAAAGACTTCATGCTTCAGGGGGGGGATTTTCTGAAGGTATGTGGCAGAGCAATGGCGCGCTGGGTTTGATTGTGCCTCAGCTTGCCAGCATACGCACTCAACAGAGCGTTGAGTCACACTCGTGCTTGTGGGACCGCACCACAGGGTGACGGAACTGGCGCGATGAGTATATACGGCAGCAGGTTTGCAGACGAGAACTTCATTGGCAGGCATACAGGGCCTGGGCTGCTGTCGATGGCAAACTCGGGGCCAAACTCAAACGGATGCCAGGTATGCCAGGGAGTGGTTGTAACGAGTCAGACAGGGGGGTAGGTGCGGCTGCTTGATGAACATATAAATGTTGCGCAGCTGTATTGTGGCAAGCGATGCGTGTGTCCTCCTTGCTACTCAGGTGTGGGACTCCGCAGCCCGTTTATCTATGTGCTGCGCTGAGCGTGTACTTGTCAGCTTTGCGGTCCTCCCCAATCCTCCAACTTGTTTCTCCCGATTCACCAACAGTTATGCCTCGGCTGACCTTCCACCTGCCACACAGTTCTTCATCACGTGTGCAAAGACAGACTGGCTGGACAACAAGCACGTGGTGTTCGGCCGAGTGCTTGGCGATGGGCTGTTGGTTGTTAGGAAGCTGGAGAACGTAACGACGGGCAAGAACAACAGACCAAACCTGCCCTGCGTCATTGCGGAGTGCGGGGAGATGTGATGGGCCATGATGCCATGGTGGGGTAGGTAGGAGCGCCAAGCGCACTGACCATGACGCATGACACGGGCATTTGCTAAGTCACTGAGCCACTTGAACAACTTGAGCACCTGTTGTGCGCTGCGTCGCTTTCTTGAACAAATCCATCACAACGAACAGGACCCCTTCTTCAATCCCTGGTTTCAGTGTATGAACCTGCACACCGTCAGAGTCTCAAGCCTCCCTTGGCCATCTGGTTCAGAAGCCTGTGCCTGACGATGAAAGCGATGCAGTCAGTGCGCGCTGTGGATCGGGCTGCTCCAGCTCCATCGGTTCGACCATCGCAATGCTCAGCAGTGCAGCCTGTTACCGTCTCAGCACGCCCACCTATAGCGCCAGGTGCGCAGCAACAGAGCTGCAAGAAGCGTCGTACGTCGCGCCACTGCTTTTGCCTGTGCAACACTGATCATCCATGGCCCTGTGCCCACACACACCCTGCAGTCGAGCCTTGGGCGACACGTAGGGAGCTGCTGGGGGCGGCAGTGGTGACTCTTGCAGTTGAAGTGCTGCAGGGCAGGCCCGTGCGCGCCGATGAGACGGTGGAAGCGCCCAGTTCTTCTGATGCAGCGCCCAAGCGTCCAACCCGCAGCCCGCAACGCCTAGAAGACGTTGATTTCTACTTCGATGCGCCGCTGAATTACAGGTTCATTGATACGCAAGCGCCAGCGCCAGGTGGGCGTGGCAGCATTAGTGCCATGCATGCAGTCGCATGACCAGGCACCTGAGGCGGAGCACACGTGCAGCGTTGCTCACGTCCTCATGTTGCGGCTGTCATGTAGATCGTGGCCCAGCACCGGAGCAGTCACCGATAAGAGCTCGTGTGGACTCGCTGGATGGCAAAGCCACCGTGTCAGTTTTAGTGCGCAAAGCACAAGCCATCAAGCAGACACTTCTTCAGGCGAGGTCATCAGCGTGGAGGGCTTGATGCAGCATCCACAGCAACCAGGTCATGCCCCTAGTGCAGCAAAGTGGCTGCCTGTTATTGACTGTGTTCCTGCGATTGTGTGCAGGTGAACGACATCACAGTGTATGGGACACCGGAAGAGGCTGCCCGTCTGCTGCTCCCTCGCGGATCAACACTCCTGTCGACGTCCACTGAGGTCATAGAACTACCGCCCAAGCAGACGCCCTTGGGCACCGTGGAAATAAAGAACACGTATTACAGGTGAGCAGTACCCCTAGCGTTCGCCTTTACCTGGTCTGGAACAATACAGCCTTAAAACAGGGCAGTCGGTGTAGCCTAGCGGTTGTGACCTGCGCATGCAGCTGAAAAGGTGCACCTGCAAGCTGGCACCTGCTCACGGCACACACCAGACACTTGCCTCACTTGCCCTACCGATGTTTACAGGTATGAGCTCACAAATGTCAACGGCCTGCACATCTTCATGTCGGCAGCAGCCCAGCGTGGGCGTGTTTACGTCTGTGGTGCGACCACTCCCAAGGATGCTTGGGAGCAGCACAAGGCAGAGGTGGTGGATGCCGTGCTTTCCTTCCGCCTGAAGCCGGTGACACTGGGCCCTAGGTAATGCTGCTGAATGCAGCTCTGTGTTGGTCATGCGCTCCTAGTCGTGCGCTGCCGCCTGTGGCTCTGTGATGACGTTGATAGGTGTTATCTCTGCGTCCTTACATGTGCATGCTCACGAAAACAGTCATGCGGCACGACTCATGCCTGTGAGGAACGGTATTTTGTCGGAGCATGCGATGTTGTGCATCATGGGAGTATTCACACACTAGCTTATTGCAATCAGAATGGCAGGAACCGTGTCCCTCCAAATGTGAAGCAATATTCACGGGCAGCGTTGAACACAAAGAGCCATGCAGCTGCTGAAAGGAGCAACACAGTTGCCTTATGGACCAGATGCCACTGGCCCTGAGCCCAAGCGCCGAAGCTCAGCAGTCTCGAAGGCGTACCTACAGGCAACACGACAAGCAACATGGTTTAGGTCACGATACTGCGACACAGAGCATTTTGCTGGAAAGTTGGCAATGGCTTGGGCTCAAGCATGCAAGTCTCACCGCCTGTGCTGCTTGATGTCAGCGCCCTCCATGGTGGCCTGCAAGATGGAAAGCGTGTCCCCGTGTGCGACCAATAGCAAGTGGCTGCCGCTGTGCTTCGCTTCCAATTCCTGTGTGCGGCCATGGGGCGGACAAAGCTGCAGCAGGTGGTGAGTGGTGTTGGTGGTTGGCACACTGCAAGTACTGTTGTCAGCAAAAGCTATACGCTGGAATCAAGCTGGTGTTTTAAGTAGTACTTGCGCAGCAGTAAGGAATGCAGCCTTAACAGGTTGGGAGCCTTGCGCACCGAGAACAGCTGCTTGATGCGCATGGACACCTCTTGGAGCGTCTCGCCATCATCGCCTAGCTTGCTGTCAACGCTGACGGCATCCCCTGCCCACAACCTCTCATAAGCTCCTGCAAATCGAGAAGGTGTCACAGGCACAGCATAATGGTGGTGCGCTTTGAACCACGCCTGCAGTGTTGCAGGCTACAGCCGCACAGCAGCCCGTTTTGGCTGCATGCAACACATCGCAGGCAGTGGGAGTGCTAGCGGACAGTAACCTCCTGAATGCTGCACGCAAGGTCTACTGCCAAGGCACCCCACCGTGGTATGATTTGCCCTCGAGCTCGGTCCCAAAGTTGCGCTCCACCAGCGCATCCCGAGTCTGCACATGCACTGCAGCATGCAAGCCTGAGGAATCTGCGGGGGGTAGCACGCTTAGGCACAGCGTCAGCGACGCAGGCACCCACTTGAAGGCGCTCTGAGCTGTTGCTTGACAGGCCAGCCTGCGCTGCCGCCAAGGTGGCGGTCTCAATGGTACGGCTGAACGGCGAGCAGTACACGTGTAGCTGCACGGCATCCGCAAGCGGCACAGTTGCCGCGTGCGTCGTGCATGCTGCTGCGGCCGCCTCCAAGTGTTGGCGCAACAGGTGCCTGCAGATGCAGAGCAGCAAGCAGGTAGAGCTAGAGCAGCCACAAGTCAGCCGCGAAACCAGCCAGCTGCGTGCATACCTCACCCTGCTTTCACGGCCTGCTCTTGCCCAACAGGCGCCAGTGCATACTCAGGCTTGATGCCATTCTCCTGTGCACTCTTGAAGACATGCCATCATCTTGCTTGCAAGCTAAGCAGGACTGCCGCCGTTTCCAACAACGCTCACCCTTTGGCTGATCACAATGCCAGCTTCGTTGGCAAGGCTTCTCCCATGGCGCAGCAGCCTGCACATGGCAGAATCATTGTCGCGCTGGCTTTGTCAATCACTCGCACGCATCACTGCCTGCCTCCCAAGCCCATGCCCCACCAGTAAGTGTTCTTCAAACCCGTCATGGCTGTTGCCCTGTCGTTCTATGTGTGTGCAAAACGCATGTTGTTCGGTGTTGGCCAAAGATCTGCCCACACTGTGTGCGTCAGCACCACCCGCTGACTCAGCTCGTATTCCCTGCCGCTCCCCGCTTTGTCCACTCGCAGCCCTCGACGAAACCGTGATCATGGCGCTGGCCTTGCGTTCCTCCCTGGCACTGCGTCCCGGTGTTTGCCGTGGCACCCCTGCAGGGGCTGTGCGTCCCAGCAAGGTGGTGCCCGTCGTGGCCCCCGCTCGCCGTCGCTCAGGTGGGCTGATGGACAAGGTGCCTAGCTTGCGCCTGCATGCGCCACGGCGAAGCCCTGGTTTGAAAGCACAGCGCGCCAGCAGCAGTGACAGAGATCTTCTGCAGGGCGGCACTCACAAGCCGCTGCATGCGGCAATGCCGAGCGCTGGAGCCTGCACCTGCTCTGATATACTCTTGTCGCGACTCTTTTTGGACTGCACTTAGATGCAGTGCGCGTTGCCGCCTCGTCGGGCGGCGACATGGACTTTGATCAGCTGCTGAACACCTGGGCGGAGAAGGTGCGCCTGTTTTGCCTGCATGAGCGTCGGAGAGCTCGAGGGCGCGGTCGGGAGGTACTGAGCAGCCCACCAGCCCAACAAGCCGCAGCTGCAGTCGCCTCAAGCAGCCAGTAGTTGCATTGTTGCCGTCCCAACAGGCAGGGCAGGTTCTGACCGCCATTCCTGTTTGTTCATGCATGGCGCACATGTCTGCACTTGGGTGCTTTCCACAGTTCGAGAAAGTTGAGAACAAGCCTGTTGTGATTGCGTACATCATTGCGGCCTTTGCAGCTTTCTTCACTACGGAGTGGCTGATCCACCTGCCTGCTCTTGACATCGTAAGTGCTGCTCTGTGGCATGAGCAACAGGGGTTGCACCCTGCGGTGCTGCATTGCTGGAACACCGCTGATGACCTGCACGCTCAATGCCTGCATGTCGTGCGCAGCTGCTGGGCTTCCCAATCCAGGTTGTGGGTGTCGTCATGACCCCAGTGCTGGCGGTACGATACCTGGTGGACAAGAAGGACGCGGGCAAGGATCTGGTTGAGCTGGTGGTAAGTTGCTGTTGTTTGCAACGCTGCGCATGTCATCATCGCAACAGCCATGGCGGTGATCCTGGGCTGTCTGAACGCTGCGTGCTTTGCTGCTGCATCCTACCAGGGTGATGTCTCCAAGCTGCTGCCTGGTCTGAAGAAGTGAATGAAATATGTGTACACCGCAACAGCAAGTGATACATCGGCCCGCAAGTGTTGATGCGTACCAAGTTCGTAAACCAGCTGGTTTACGAACTTGGTAAATCGCCCTGCCGTAGGCAGTTTACAGTGGTGGGATCTGCCACTTGCCACAAATAGTGACTAGCTTTCGGAAAGTGACCTGGTAAACTCGCCTCACAGTGGGACAGACCCTGTCACCTGAGTATGTGTTTGTATGTCGTCTTTTGCAATTGGTTTCTCATTGCCTGCCATTATACCGCCCCATCAAGCCGTTTGTAAAACATCCAAAAATCTGGAACCCCACACTGGTTGATTGCGAGAACAAACACTGCGCCCCGACGTGCCTGCGCTACCGTAAGACTATGGCAGACCCATCCGCAGTGGGCACTCGGCCGTTGCTGCGCTTCCTGGAGCCCTGGGAAAACGCTTCCACTTCGGATTTTGCTCTTGAGCAGGCCAAGCTGAAGTGGGGTGGCAGCTTTGGACTGGAGTACATGCGGGCTATTGATGCACTGCGGCGGTAAGGCACTCACAGCACGGCCATGCACGCCAAGTTATACAGTGGCTCTGACCTCGTGGCGCACCACCCACAGGTCCACGGTGATGAAGCAGTCACCCATTGCGCAATTTCCGACCACGGACCTGTTGCAGCAGTAAGGCAGCACGGAAGCAGGTGCAGCATGCATGCAGGCTGCGGGAATTGTAAGCGTCTTTTGGTGATATGTCACGCAGGTTTGAGTCGTACCTGGCGCATGTACGGCAGCTCATGACCAAGGTGAGTGCAACAGCTGCGTGGTGATTCCGCATGGTGCAGCTCCTCTATGTTTGTGTGGGGGGGCAATGATAAGTGTGTTACACAAAGTTGGGTGACATAACCATCAAACGCTTCTCCCAACGCACGTGTTGACAGGCTGATGGGACGATGGGCTTCAAGTACATGTGGTAAGTTTTGAGGCGGTGCAGCACCTACATGCTCACGAGCATAACCAGCTCAGGAGTCAAGCAAGGCTCAAGAGCGTCGCCATGCCTAGCCATGCCTGACCGCGCTGGCTTTTGAGTGTCCCACAGACTGTGAAATCTTACCACTTGTACTTTGCGCAACCGCTGCTGACCAGGAGCCTTCCACTCTCGGGCCGTCCAGGGCAGCAGCACAAGCTCACAGGCATGCAATTAGAGCAGGCAATGGTGAGGCCGGCTGCAACTGGATACAAGTGTTTGCATGCATTGCCGCCTCGAAGTTTAGCCAGAGGAGGCCACAGCTAAGGGCTGTTTCAATTGTCTTGTACTGCACAGGCAGCCTTCACAATGGGCTCAGCCATGAGGGCGGCCGCTTACCTGCTGACAGCAGCGGCAGCAGGGCAGTTGGCTGCTGCGCCTGGAGAGTCCCTGCCATTGGCTGCGGTGTCAGCAGCAATGGACAGCGGGGCTTCAGGCACTGCAGGTAAGAGTAGGTCTGTGTGTCCATGGCTGCCGCAGCATCGGTCACCTGCCCGCTGCAAGCCAGTGCCACATGATGAATGATTTATGTGCTGGTGTTCTTTCCTGCATGTCACTGCTTGGCGCTATGACGTGTCCAGGCCCACTGGCAGATGCAGCTACGCTGCTGCGCAAGGCTGCAGGGCTTTATCAATGGCTAGCAGATGATGTGCTGAATCAGGAGCTGGTTACAAACAGCCTACCAAGTACACGGTAAGACATGGTCAAGCAAACGCAGGCACCATGCAGCAGCTGAGCAGCAGTCATTGTGAGGGAGCTAGGGAATCAGTGCGCCTGTGCGGTACCAAATAGCACTGCTGAAACATGTCGACATCCTTCATGCCTTGAAGATTGCCTTCATGATTGTGCACGCTCAACAAAGTGCTGCATCACCTGGCTGCTTGTGCCTGCAGCCCAGCGGAGCTACTGCCCTGCATGTCGTCATGCATGCGTCTCCTCTGCTTAGCAGAAGCGCAGGCTGTTATTGCGCACCGGGCGGGGCAGAGGGGCAGCAAGCCAAGCGTGACGTCAGCGCTGCACCTTGGGTCCTCTGACCTGTTCGAACAGGTGAGGCTACTTGCAGGGTCTTCGCACCTCTGCATAGCTTTCGTTGTGGTATGCTGATGTGGCGTTCCTCATCGACGTCTTCGCCTGTTGTGCCTGCCTCTAAACATTCGGCAGGCAGCTAGAGTGCTAAAGGACAATGCAGGTGGGTGACATTGGCATGCAGTCTGCTAGACAACTGTTGTGCAATGAGCGCACACTTGCTCATGTTATGCTGCTACCGTACTAGGGGAGCTGAAGAGCGTCAGCGATCACCTGCGGCGCTTTCTGGCCATATCCGCGGCCCTGCAGCGGTCAAAATCTCAGCAGTGGTGGGCAGATGAGCTGCGACAGCAAGGCCAGGCTGGTCAAGGAGAGGGCTGCTGCGTGGTAAGGATGCAAACCTTCTCAGGCAGGCTGTGAGGCAGGACATGTCAGACCAGGTTAGGGCATGCCCATTGTCCTGTGCCTGGCGATCTGCAATCTTATTGCTGCATGGAGTGGGAGGCCATACCGTGTCGTCATGCTGTAATTGCTGTTTAATTGTGCAGGAGGCGGCAGCGACAGTGAAGGACTGCGTTATTGTTGCCGAGGGCGATGCAGCCTGGAAGCACGCACTGACTGCAGAGCTTGCCAGCATCGAGGAATTCAGGTGGGAGGGCAACACTGCGTGCAGTTGTGCTGCTGCTGGTGCTGCATGCCAGCTCGACACACAGCTGTTGTCGCCCCTGCTCATGCCAGAAAACGGTGTGAGAAGGACCGGATCGGCTTGTTCTACCAAGTGCTATCGAAGCCAGCTCAGAGTTTACCGCCCTCTGGCAAGGTGCTGGCGACTGCAATTGAGTATGTGCCCTCCAAGCCAAGCGAAGGCAGCATGGCCACGCTAGATATTGCAATGGACTAGTCTGGTGCATGTGAGCGCCTGCAGGCCATGGTGGCTGAATGTAAACTGACCTTCTTGTTTTGCCCATCAGCGAATGGCTTGTGGCCGGGAAGCCAGCCTTGGCACTCTTCACAGTGTCATAGTGTGGGTGCCAGGATCGGCCTCCCGACTGCACGCCGCTTTGCAAGTTTCATTCTCTCCTCTCACCGTCTTCGCTACGTGCGGCAGCCAGTCAACCCAGCACAGCAGGGCGATCAACAACTCAGTCCCTCCCACTGGTCCCCTTTGCAGTCAGCACGGTCCTCGCGCATGGGTCCAGAGGAAACAGCCCCGGCGTCAGCGCCAGCACCGATGCCTGCTGCTCAGCAGCTTGCGGTGGACGCGCACGCAGACGCCAAAAGCAGCGGCTCTGGCAGCGACGACAGCGATGTGGCGACGCTGTAAGCTGGGCCCTGTGCTGCCCTGCAGGGTGCAGCGGTGTCAGCGTGTGCCGCGGCTGCGGGAGGGCTGTTGAACGTTGGACACCGTCTGCCCCTCCCCGCAGATATTTTGGAAATCTGCACCCCTACGTCCAACAGCGCTCCTTGGAGGACCTCTGTTCCTATTTCGGGCAGGTTGAGAGCGCCAAGGTCATCAAGGTGCGCGCGCAGCCATGCCATGATACGCGCTCCAACACAGTATCTTGGGAGCCCAGGGTCACCTTGACGGCCCCTTGCACGCAGCATTCACAGGCATGCACAGCGTGAACTGTGTGCAGCGGGACATTAGTCGCTGCCGCTGCCACTGACACGCGCTGCGACCCCTCCATGTGCACCACAAAGGACAAGGCGACTGGCGCCAGCGCTGGCTACGGCTTCGTCAAGTTCACGGAGAAGAAGGCGGCCGAGGCCGCGCTGCAGGCTCTGAACGGCCAGGTGTACCTGGGTGAGGAGCTGCGCGTGAACTGGGCCCTTCCCAACAACCACAAGGAGGACACCAGCTACCACTACCACATCTTCGTGGGCGACCTGGGCAGCGACGTCACGGATGCGGTGTTGTACAACACGTTCTGCACCATTGGCCAGTGCTCGTGAGTGGAGCATGCATGGGCATGCATGCTGTGTGGCGGCCGCATGGGATGGAGTCACATCGACTCCCATGCTACTCCCATGCTGCATGTGCAGGGACGCCCGCGTGATGTGGGACCACAACACGGGTCGCTCCAAGGGCTACGGTTTTGTGTCGTTCCGCAGAAAGGAGGACGCAGAGGCAGCCATCGACCTCATGCAGGCCAAGCAGATCGGGTCACGCAAGATCCGCGTGGGATGGGCGCAGCACAAACAGGAGGACAACTCCACGCCACTTGATTTCGACACCGTTGACAAGTGGGTGCTGCTCAAGGCTGTAACGTGGGGGGGTGGCCTGAGCACCGTGCGCGAATCACAGGGTTATAATCAATAGCAAAAGCGGCCGCCTTCATACCTTCTGTCTGCCTTGCTCCTGTTCTCTGAAGGGCTGACCCCTCGAATACCAACATTTATATTGGCAACATCTCGCCAGAGACTACCGAGGCCAGCCTAACTGCACACTTCTCTGGTGTGCACTCAGGCAATCTGCAGCAGGGTTGGTGCCAGGGGTTGGCACCGTTGCACAAGCAGGAAGGGGGAGGACCTGCACCTGGGAAGCATTTTCAAATGCTGATACCAGCCACGAATGGTCCACCAGTCTTACATTGCTTCTTGTTTTTTCGCCTTGCAGCCTACGGCCCTGTTGCCGAGGTGAAGCTGCACAAAAAGGGTGGCTATGGCTTCGTCAAGTTCGAGCACCACAAGTCGGCAGTTAAGGCGATTGTAGGGCAGCACGGCAAGGAGCTAGATGGCAGGGTGAGTGTAGTTCAGCTTACTTGCAGCGCAGCTCACCAGACATAACGACAGGATCAGGTCTTGGATATCTGCATAAATCAAGGTACATTAAGCAGGTACCTGTGGTCAGACTGGAGGCCTCCACTTGGGAGTCGTGCAAGGTCTGCATCGAGGCTGGGAGTGATGAGTGACTGCTGCTGCTATTGCTGTGCTGTGCAGGTGCTCAAGTGCTCGTGGGGGAAGAACATCACATCGTCCTCTCGCGGCGGCGCCAACTCATCCGCCTCTTCAGCCCTCAGCCTGGCGGCTGCGCTGCAGGTGACAATAGAGCAGAGGCAGCCTTGCCAGCAGCATGTGTACCTTAGGTATATGCCGGCCATGCTTGCATGCGATTGCACTTCGGTTACATTTCCTTCCTGCGATTGCACTTCCTTCCTGCGATTGCACTTCCTGGGCCGAGCGTTGTGCACGGTCGCAGCTTGCGCTGACTGCCAAACATCTCAGTCGCTCTTACCAACAGCTCTTCCAACCGCTGCACATGTCTGCAGAGCACGCACCTGGGCAACGGCAGCGGCAAGAACTCTTCTCAGAACATGATGGCGTCCCTGGCCGCCGCCGCTGCGGCCAACGCCGTGGCTGCGGTCTCCGCCGCGGGCGGCCACATGCAGGGAGCACAAGTTGGTGGCGACTGGAGGGGGGCGAGCGTGTTCGGCCCTGGCCTTGATGGTCAGCAGCTGGGCCCTGGGTTCACCTCTGGCCCGACCCACATGCCGTTCCTGCCTGGAGGCGGGCCGGCCGCCATGCAGCAGCGCTTCATGGGCCTGCCTCAGAGCGCGCGCCAGATGCCGCCGCAGATGCAGGGGGCGCAGGGACTGAGCGGCCACGCCATGATGGGCAGCCAGCTTATGTACGGCCAATCGGGCCTGCCACAGCAGGTAGGGCGTTGACCGTGCATGCACCACCGCAGCGCAGCCACGACTGCTGCGCTGTGTGTCGTCCGCTGCTGCCTGCGCTGCACTGTCAGCAACGTGTGCTGGTGTACAATGGGCATAGCATGCCTGCGTTTGTGACACTAAGCAGCAGCTTGCCGCTGTCTTACCTTGTCACCGACCCCTCCGCCCGTGCTTTCATGCTGCCCTGCCCGACGTAGGTTGCCCCTGCTCAGATGGCTCTGGCCACCCAGATGATGATGATGCAGGGGCTGCAGTCACCCCAGGACGCCCTCAACCTGCAGGCCACCATGGCCGCCCTTAACAACACCGCCATCACAGCCGGCAACATGTCGCTGGACCCCCTTGGCTCCGTGTTCCCCGGCGGCGGCGGCTATGGTGGGCTGTATGGCTTTGACGGTGCCATCCAGTCAGAGATGTGAGGGGGCCCCAGGCCGCTCTTGTTAGAGAGAGGAAGCCATGCGGGCGGTGGTTGCAAGTTGCGCACTGCCCGCATGGGGTGTGAAGCCTGCGCCCCCCTTTTCGTGCTGACCAGCCTTAGCTCACATGCTCTCGGCACCGGCCCTTGGGGGCTGTACAAATGCAGCTGAGCGATCCAAGTTTTGTCCACAGTGGCGGGACCTTTCCTCACCTCGTTTTCTCCCCCGCATGCGCAGGGAGCCATGCTACCTTTCAGCTCATGCAGCTTTCGGCTCCTTAAGGCACTGATTTCCCCTACACAGCTCTCTCTATCCCGTTGCCTCTGTCTCCTAACCCAGGCCCTGCCAAGCCTCTCACAAGCTTCTATCTCAGTCTGAGCAAGAGCCATGTTCTCAGCCTCTGTTTCACCTGCCTCTTACTCGGTGCTCCTCTCCCTCTCGTGTGAGAGGGTGCTGGAGCATGTGTACGTACGAACAATGGCCAAAAAGGGCACATTAGGGCAGGCCGCCATGGCCACCTGCTGCCCGCTTGATGCCTGCAGCAGGCTGGTCATGCGCCTGTCGTGTCTCCTTGAACGACTTTTGCCCCCCTGCCTCTGTGGATTCTTTCCATGCCCCCGCCACCCTGGCGCGTCCCAACTGACTTGAGCACTTGGAAATCAGTTCATTCCGAGTTCAGGCGGTGGGCGGACTGCAGCAGCCCCCCCATGCGCTGCTCTGTGGGCTCATTCCAGTACCCCTGTTTTTGCTTTGCTTTTGTCTCGGTCGGAGAGTGTGATTCCAGTCGCCAGCCGTCGAGAGGTTCGTCCTCAGCAGGGCGGGGTTTTATTGCAGCTGCCTCAAACAGCCGCACAGGGTCTTGTGTCACAGCCTCTTCTTGATCCTGACCATGTTATCAGCCTTTGTATAGCAAGCGCCTTCGTTCTCAGGGGCGATGGATGATGCTTTCCCACCAAGTTGTTTTGTGTCTGTTGCTCCATGTTTGTTGTTTAGCTTTACGTCAGCCGTTGTTGTGTAATGGTTAATCGTTGCATTGTCAGGCACCATGAGGACCCCCATCAGTGTGGGAAAGAGATGGTCACCTGCAGCAATCCGACCACTTCATCTTGAGTCAGATGCTCAGCTGAGTGTGTTGCAGGACACGAACTGCATCTGTGGAGGCTCATGTTTGCGGTCTTCAATCTGCAAGGTGCGGATGGTCTGCAACCACTGGCTGGGCCATGCAGGGTCCACCTGGTGCGAGCCCTGCACCTACTGCAATGCTGTCCAGCATGTGTCGCAACAGAAAGGGAAGCAGGTTACAAGTGTGCAAGCTGCTTCAATCCGCAGGAGGAGCAGCAGCGGAGCTAGATGATAAGAAATGACTATTTCAAATGAGTTCTTTAAACCGGCATCCCGTTGACCCCGCCCCAATGCACTCAGGGCAAAGTATGAACTGAGTTCAAAACTAGCGAAGATGGCCAATTGTGCATTGGTCACACAGTGGCACAGCCGACAACCAAGTCATGCAAAATGCAAAGCTCATGCTGTGTGGTCGGCCTGTAAGGAATGATGTTTGGTCAGAATCTGGGAGGCAGAGGCATGTTCCTACATGACTTGGACAGCAGATTTATCTTCCATGGTTCGCAAGGAATTTCACAGCCAGGGCGGGGGCAGGCCACATGGAAACAGGGCGCAGAGCATCAGGAATACGGGTTTATGTGTGTACATGCGGGTGCGACTGCACTGTTTGATGCTGGTGAAGGGTTGAGAGTGCAGGTCAAGGGCCGTACGGCCTTGCCCATACACGTGCAAGCGGGGAGGAGGATGACGGTGACAAGAACAGTCAATGTATGTGCTGCAGTGAGTGAGAGCATGCTGCAGTGCATTGCTGGGGAGAGAGCCTTGGGCAGGCTGCATGAGACGAACCAATAGAAAAAAGCCACGCGCTATGTGTTACACCTCAGGGGGTGCTGCTCTTTCACTTCTTGATGCTATGTTTATCGCTCTCTCTTGTTTCGGGAACACCAAAAGCTGCGGGGACGATTGCGCTTTCCCTCCCGAGCTGCTACGGCCATATATCGCTCACGCAAGGACTACCAGTGCACACCAGCTCTCCACCAGATGTGCATGTGGCACGTATCATGCATACATGCATAGGCAAGGGGGCCAGCCACGCATCAGCGGCTGGCGTGACCTAAGTCATGCCACGGCTGTCGCGCCATTGGCTGCGCGCACGCCCTTCCCGAAGCGCCAAGTCCGGCATCCTGGCAGCGGCGGTCCTGCCGACCAGCTCGTCCCCACATTCCTCCACACTTTTCAGCAGTGGGTCCAGTATGTCCTGCAGCTCCAGGGCGGCACTCACGCCCTTGGAATCTGTGCACAGGCACGGGCGGGGAGGGGGAGGAAGTGGTTTGGTTTGCTGCGCGCAGACATGGATAGGTTGGGAGCAGCAACAGGCAAGCCTTGATGCCCAAGTTGTATGGTACATGGGTTGTACCTCTGTCAATCCTTTCTTTCTTTCTTACCTGCACGCAGCAGCTTGAGGGCCGTCGTAGCTGCCATGCCGCCCGTGCCAGCTAACGCCGCGCTCCCGTCCGCCCGCAGGCTCGGCATCGCACGTAGCTTCATGGAAGGTGCCGACCGCAGTGAAAGGCTGTGCTCCAGCCTCAGGGTGGGAGCCCGCAGCATGGATGTCGCCGCATGCATTCCACCCTGCTCGGCCCCTCCCGCCGCTGCCGCCGTTGCCACCAGGGCTGTGGGCGCATGCTGCGGCTGGAAGGGGGAGGGGGGCACAGCGGCCGCCCCGCCGCCAATTCCATGCGCATCGGGGGTCACCGCATGTACCGCTGAGGAGATAGCGCCACTCATGATCACTGACACCAGCACCTTGAGTGCTCTCAAGTGAGCAGGGTGCAGGTCGGGCTGCAGGGCGCTGTCATCGCGGGTGGTGCAGGACTTGCCCGCAGCCTTGAACATGATAGCGCTGCGCACCGCTGCCCTCAGCTTGGCCCAGCCGCCGCACTTGCCAGGCGGCTTCTTCATCATGTCCACCAGCTTCTCTGTACCTGCGTCTGCCACCAGATCTGCGACGGTGTCCAGTACGTCCATCTTGCATGCCCAGCCTGCGCCCTGGGCCATCATCTTGATCAGGTGCTTAGACATGCCGCCCTGGGAGGTGGTGCTGTCAGCCAGAAGGGACAGGTAGCCTGCAGCAGTGGGTGAGAGTGGGTGAGGGAAAGCTAAAAACAATTTCACGACCAGCCACCTGACGCGCCAGCAGCGAGCTGCCGCAACCAAGCCGACGCACAGCAGCGTTGCATGGATCGGCATGCAGGGCCCGAGCAGTGGCATGGGAGGTTGTGCGCGTCGAATTCGCAGCCGGGTCACAAGGGCCTACCCGACAGCTACCCACCTTGGACGTGGTCTGGTAGCGACGCGGCCACCGCATGGTTCGATGTCCAGCCACCAAAGAGGCCCGCAGCGCAGGCAACAGTGTTGGCTGGTGCCGTGGCAACGCGTCCCATCACCCGAGCCTGCTGCGGATGTCCGCATTTGCCACCCGGCACGCTGCCGCCCCTCAGTGGGGACTTGGAAGCGCCCAATCTGCAGCCCTGCATCGTGAAGTGCGGCATTGGACAACGTTGCTCGCGACAGGCCTTGAATCACCTGGCATTGATCAGACCGTGAACTCACACAAGTGTAATCACTGGGCATCGGAAGGTCTGGTGCTGCACCCCACCTCCCACCCTGCCGGTCCTGGAGTAGGAGGTGGCGAAAGTGAGGAGCGTCCTGTTTCCCGAGCTGCTGGAGCAGCTCTGCCCATGGGAGTGCCGCCTCATCCAGGCGTATGAAGACATTAAACACGCCTCCAACTTGGCTTCAAGGGTACTACAGGCGGCGAATGATGCCACATGCATTGAGAGGCCTAGGGCTCGGTACAGCTTGCGCAATGCATCTATAAGAATTCAACAAGCTTCGTTCCTTTTATGCAGTAATGTATGTGTTGCAGCATGACTTGTACAGAGTCCGCCACAAGCAGATGGCTCAGCAGATGGCAGATGGCTCAGCAGATGGCTCAGCAACCCCTCCTATCTCCTCCCTCCTCCTTCATCCCCCCATCAGGCACCTGAGGTGTTCAAGTGCCCCTACAAGTCCCGTCCCAACGACAACAAGGATGACTCGCGCCTTCACTATGACGGTGGCGTCGACTCATGGGCCGTTGGCATCCTTGCCTTTGAGCTTGTGGTGGGCTGCCCGCCCTTCTACGACAAGATGCGCAAGCACACTGAGGAGCGCATCCTCAACATGGCCGTGACTGTGCCCTAGGGCGTGTCGGCAGAGGCTCGCCACTTCATCCTGTCGGCGCTGTCCAAGGACCCAGCCAACAGGCTGAGCGTGGCGGACATGGTCAGCCACCCATGGATCGAGACCCTGTGCAACAGCAGCAGCACGCCCAGACAGCAGCAGCAGCAGCAGCTGCGCAGGTCGCTGCAGATGCATGCCAGTGCGTCCAGCGTAGGGCAGCCCATGGACGTGTCGCCGCAGCCTTCCCCTCGCCAGCCCCAGCTGCAGCTGACACCGACGGAGCTGCGCTCTGCCTCCACCATCAGGCCCAACATTGCAGCAGCGGCAAAGGCTGCCCTTGCAACACCCGCCACACCACGCGCAGCTGTCGCTGCTGACAGGACCCAACAGCCTGCTAAGCCGGCAGCCGTTGAGGCCTTCACCCGCAGCGCTGCTCCCAGCCCTCGCGCCCTTGCCGCTGCGCCCTCGCCTTCCGCCAGCCCACGAGACGCTCTGTCCAAGCTGCTGGACGGCAAGGGCAGCCTTGACAGATCCTTCAGGAGCAGAAGCGCAGGCAGGCAGACAAGCAGAAGCAGCAGGCGGCAGCCAAGGCAGCGGCCATCCAAGCCTTGGCAGGTGGGGCCTCTCCGGGAGAGCGCCTGCTGGCAGCTCTGGGTCAGCGCACTGCTCCTGTGGACGGCTCTGTTATCATGAACGTCAGGCACGCCACTGCAAAGCTGGGAGTGTTGGGGAGCTCGAACAAGGTGGCGCCGCCCTCGGGCCGCCCCAGCATCCTGGCACAGCACGCTGAGGCTGCTATCAAGTGACTATCTGGCAAGGGTGACAGTAAAGCCTGTTTGATCAGCTTCTTTACGTCATGTTTCTCAGGTGTTGGGTCAAGGGGGACCATCCCATGTTTGCAGGTTGACCATGAAGTGCAACCTCTACACCCTTGCGACAGGCCAGACAACTTATAACACTCTCCACACCATTGTACGAGCAGGGTGAATTCCTGACCGCCAGACCAATTGCCTGTTTTGACATAGTGGCTTTGAATGCCTTCCATTGTTGTACAACATTGCTTTACATTCCCTGGGCTCCGGAGCAATTGTGGCGATGGATCCATCGCCACAATTGCTCCAAACCTTGTCTTCTATTGGCATTTCTTGGCAATCAGCTCCAATTCCTGTGCATTGTAAAGCATTGGTCGATGAATCTGGTCCCTCCAGTGCTTGTGAAACGCAAACCTCAGTCAACCTGCACAGCTGCTTTTCAAACAAAATCGAAACCAGTTGTCCACACAAAACCAATAACTGGCTGGCGCACTAGGGTACGCGCGCGCAAGCTCGAAGATCTGTGAACTCGTGGGGCAATGTTGCGCCTGCTATCCAAGGGCTTGAGCGGTGACCATGGTCAGCCGTCCAATGCAGCGCCCCTGTGGAAGTGGGCTGCATGCGCCTCGAACGCCGCTGTCGCCACTTACCTGGTAGTGCCAGGCAGCAAGCCCAACCGCGGCCCCGATGAGACAGGCTTTAACGCCTTCCTGGTGCAGCAGGGGCCAGTTCCTACTGGGACAACTGCGCCCTCGAAGGGCCAGCGGGATGATGCAGGCGCAACAGTCACCCCTCACTGACCAGCCGCGGGCAGCGGCCCTTTCGAGTGCTTCCTAAAGGCACAGGACGATGAAGAAGAGGACGTGCGCAACCCGCTGGACTTCAACTCGTTCCTGCTTACCGCTAAAGCTGGGCAGGGGACCAAGGGCGCAGCTGCCGCGCCCGCGCAGCAGCAAGCAGCTCCAGCGGTTGAGGAGCAACCCAGCCCCGACATGGCACGCGTGCTGGTGCTGTTCGGCACCGAACACGGCTTCAGCAAGGAGATCGCTGAGCTGTTGGCCAGCAAGCTCAAGGAGACCAAGGCCTTCTGGTGCGACTTGCAGCAGCAGCAAGCCCACATGCGTTGGTTTCTAGCCTCTAGCCTCTTGCAGATAGGGTTGGACTGGCAGCAGAGCGATTCTGCTGCCGCTGCTTCGCTCTGATGGCTTGGGTAGAAGCAGCTTTCTGCGCGCCCCTAGTGCAGGCCCACGGTGGTGGACATGGCGTCGCGCCCCTCAGGCATGGATCTGAGCAACGAGCAGGCTGTGCTGGTGGCTTGATCCACACAGGTACACAGCCCCTGAACGATTGGAAGGCGGATTGGGTGGTTCATTCCAGAGGCCTAAGCAATGCTCAGACAGAGCTCATCCTGTTCTCAAGTGGCCATTGGCTCACCTGTGCTGTGCAGGGTGATGGTGTGCCTCCCACTGAGGCGTGTGAGTTCTGTGACTGGCTGTTCGCGGGCAAGGCTGGTCCCCTGCAGCACCTGCACTTCTCCGTGTGTGCCCTGGGAGACAGGTGAGCAGCAGTTGAAGGAAAGGCAACACGAGACAGCGGCTGGAAGGGGCGTAAGGCAGGGGACTTGCTGCGGTGTGTTGGCAGTGGCGATCGTGCTGCTCTTCATCCTGTGTCTGCCTGCCTTGCGCCCGTCATACACACACTACTGCAAGTGCGGCAAGAGCATTGATGCGGCGTTTGAAAAGTCGGAGCCAAGCGCTTTGCGGAACGCCAGGTGAGTGAGGGTTGCAAGCAGAGCACAGGTGTTTGCAAAACGGTGCAGACGGCTGCAGCAGGTGCATTGAAGCTCTGCAATCGACATCTAAGCAACTTGACTGCATCGATTCACAGGATGTGAACAAGGAGGACTGGAAGGCGGTGAATGACTGGATTGCAGCAGTGCTGGCAGCGCTGCCCAGCCTTGGGCTGAAGACCATTCAGGAGCTCGGCGGTGAGGGCGGGGTAGCTCGCCGGCGCTAGTGGCATCTCAGTCCTTGGGCATGGGAAAGGGCTACAAGCCCTCAGACAGGGCAGCTTTGCGGGGTCATTGGATCAATGTGGGCTGGTCATGACAGTGACAGCGCCGACGCTGCTCCAGCAGCTGCTGCTGGCAGCAGTGGCAGCGGCATTGTACCCTGCGACCACCTGCTTGCTTATACCATCATCTGCCTTGATGTTCCGTACAGGCACCGTTGATGATGTTGTTGACACTGCCTCCGCTGGCCCCAAGCCCTGGGGCAAGTTGCGGCCCTTCCCCTTCTTAGTTGTGGCAGTGGAGGGGCTGTGCAGCGTGTCGGGCAAGGATGACAAGAACACCATTCGCGTGGACTTTGACCTTGGGGACTCGGGGCTGGCATACCTACCCGGTGACGCACTGGGCATCTACCCCACCAATGTCAGCGAGGTGCTGGTGGGGTGGGGTGGGGTTGGCGGCAGTGGGACTGCTGATTGGCAGGGCCAACGGCAAGCTGCAGTGAGAAGCAAAAATAGTGGTCAAACGTAGGGCTGTGGCTGCCAATTAGGGCAGTGTTCAGGATGCGCAACAAAGGCATTGCTGCTGCAGACTCACTCAGCCACGGCCTCTTAATGATTGGCTCTCCTGCTGCGCTGCAGGTTGTGGCAGATCTGCTGATCGCTGCAGGTTGTGACGGTGCCACGCCCATCGCCGTGCCCGCGCACCATTACGAGGAGCAGGAGCACGTGCGGGGCTCCAACATTCCCCTGGCAGCCGCACTGTCCAAGTGCTACGACCTCAGGTCAGTACATGCAGTGCGGGGCAATGAGCATGGCAGGTTGGGGCAGCAAACTTCCAAAAAAGCTAGATGCACAGGTGAGAGGCACATATGAGCATGCTCAAAGGTACTGGGACAGCACGGCAGGGCAGTCTGCGTGCGCACAACCACTGCTTACCGCACCACCACTGATCCCCACCCTGCAGATCCCCCAAGCCTGAGGTTTTCTAGCTGCTTGCGTCGCTGGCACCAGCAGCCAACGGTAACGCAAACGGGCACCATGCGCAGAATGGCGTCGCCAACGGCACAACCGGTACCGCCAAGGTAACTAACGCACCTCATTCACCAAAAGTGACTCCCGCCTATGTCAATTTTACTTCAGTGTGCGTTCTCTCCCTGCCTTACCAGGCTGTATGCTAACCTCTGTGCCACCCGCCTCCCCTCCATACCCCAAGGCCGCGGTGCCCTCCCTGTCCAGCCTGCAGGACGGCAGCGCCTCTGACCAGGAGGCCTATCTGGCCCTGCGCCACGTCGCCGATGTGCTGCGCGACTTCTTGCCCAAGGGTGTGCGCCTGATCCCCGAGCAGCTGACGCGCGTGCTGAGGCCGCTGCAGCCGCGCCTGTACTCCATCTCGTCGTCGCCGCTGGAGGACCCACGCAGGGTGCAGGTGAGGAGGGGGCATGGGGGGAGGTTGGATAGGACAGAGGAAGGGGATGCTAGCAGGAGCGGAAGGGGAAAGGCAATAAGCAATGACGTGTGCACGCGTTGGCAACTGGCTTGCATCACTGACCGTGGTTGGATGGTTGGTGGTAAACCAGCTCAGCGCCAGTGGCCATGTCTGCTTGGCGCTCAGTCAATCAGCCACCAACATGCTTACCTGCCCCTCCTCACCTGCCCCTCACCCCGCTGCACACTCCCCCTGTCTTGCACCGCCAAGGCCACCATCGCAGAGGTCAAGTACGAGGCGCTGGGTCGTGACCGTGTCGGCGTGTGCTCCACCTACATCTCCTCCCGCACCGCCGTCAGCCAGCAGGTGCTGGTCTTCATCTCCAAGAACCCCAACTTCAGGCTGCCCGACAGCCCCGCCACGCCCATCATCATGGTGGGGCCGGGCACGGGCCTCGCGCCCTTCCACTCGTTCATTAAGCACAGGCTGCTGCAGGTGAGTGCAGCTGAAGGTTGCCAGGAGGGGGGTCAGCAGCATGGGGACGGCACACGGCCGCCAGAGGGGTAAGGCAAGTGCTGCGACGACACACAACGAGCAGCTGCAGCTGGTGTGCACACAGGTTTATGTGGTGCTGAGCACTGCTCTGCCCTGACCCTCACACTGCTGGACTCGTTGCCTTGTGCCTGCAGCAGCATCAGGCGTCTGGCCCCATGGTGCTTTACTTTGGGTGTCGGCGCGGTGACCAGGACTGCTTATACGGCCCGCTGCTGGAGCAGTGGGCGGCGGATGGCAGCATCACACTGTATAAAGCCTTCTCAAGACAGCAGGTGAGCTTTTGAACGGGGCCAGCTGCCGGAGTAAGCCCTTGGCGTGCCGACGCAAACATGCAGCGGCATGAGAGAGCTCAGCCTTTGGAAGCCTTTCACGCAGTCAGTGCTGCTGTGCTGCATAATGGGCTTGTCTGCAGCAACACTCTACCGGCGTTGTGGTCACCCTGTCTGTGCGCTGCAGGCCCAGAAGGTGTATGTGCAGGACCGGCTGAAGGAGAGCGGCGAGCTGATGTGGAAGCTGCTGCATGAGCAGGGCGCTCTCTTCTACGTGTGCGGTGATGCGGCCAACATGGCGGGAGCGGTGGAGAAGCAGCTGCTGCAGGTGAGGGGGGCAGGAATGCAGGGCAGGTGGGAAAACTGCAGCGGGGATGAAACAGCAACTGCAAATCGTGCATGATAGGAGTTACATCTGAGACACATGCCGCCTCCTGCCCCGCCTGTGCATCAGATCTTCGAGTCCCACCTTGGCAAGGGGCCAGAGGCAGCCGCTCAGTACCTGGAACGCCTGTCGCAGCAACACCGCTATGAGCGCGATGTCTGGGTGTGAGGCACTGATGTAAACTACAGCATCAGCCTAATCCCATGCGATGAATTCAAGGCTCCCGAGGGTTAGCCCCTTGGGATGTGGACGAAGAGCGCTGACCGCCTCTTGCGATGTCCGCTGCTGTGTGCATACTGTTTCACCCCCTTGTGTGCGTTGGACAGTTTTGTGTTTCAGTCCTGTGGTGCGTGACTCATGTGCAGTTGACTCCTTGTTACACAAGCTGTGATACCATTCATTGGCTTGAGTGCCACCTGGCCCAACATGCCAGTGCTGCAGGTGATCTGTTTGGTTCCAATGAGCACTTGTAAAACTTGATGCTCTCATGATGGAGCCAATCAACTCATTTCCTGCAAAGCGACAGCCACAGGTCACATCACAAATTGTGAGCTGCAAGCAGCACTGCCTTATGGCAACAGTCAGCAGGACACAGGTGCAAGAACAATTAAGAGCAACAAGAGAAACGGCAATTGCATTTTGCAAAACGCAGAGGAGTAAATGCTCACGCAACCGGCTTGAGCTCCCCAGTGGTCAAGTCATACACATAGCCGTGGACGGTGGTGCCCGGTGCCACCAGCGGGCTGGACTTGATGATTTGCATGTCGTCCCTCACGCTCTGCTGCAGATCTGGGAAGGGAAGGAAGTCCAGCTGTGCGATGGTGCAGAGCGGGTACAAGAGGGCGAGGCGTCACTGAGCACGTCTGCAAACAAGCAAGGTGTTTTGGGCTCCGCAGCATGAATCATGAACACCAGATCGTTTCCAAGAGATTGCTGCTGCTGCTGCTGCTGCTGCTGCTGCTGCTGCTTTAAACAGTTCGATTTTAACTGAAGGTGCATACCTGGGCCACCTTGTTTGCTGCTGCGTTGCCCAGGTCCGCCTTGATCTTGGCGCGGATGTCGTCGTTGCTGAAGGTCAGCATGCCCCAGCCTGTGTGGTGGATGATGAATACCCCCAGGGTGCCTGCACCAGTCTCAGAAGGAGTTTTTGATAACTCACTGAAATGTGCACCCCAGGGCAATCGCTCATTGTTTCACGTTTTGTGCTGTGTATCCCCGCCCCTCAACCAGCAGGCGTTGGGAGATGGCGATGGGGCGCAGTGCATCCTCGCTGGATCTGCCGCCGGCGTTGCGCACGCAATGGCAGTCACCAATGCTCAGACCCAGCGACTGCTCAGGGTGCAGGGCGGGCGTCCATGCAAGCCAGCACCAAGGCCTGAGAGGGAGACAAGCAGGTGTTACATCGGCTCAGGCAAGCAGCCACCACAGGCTTTGAACAAGGACAGTGCAGCAGCAGGGTGCCATGGCGTCAGCCTGTTGACGCAGCAGACCTTTTTAGCTGGCGGCAGCGGCTTTGCCCCATCCCCGGCCTTGTCGAAAGCGGCCACGAACGCTGTTGGCTGCCTCAAAGGCGTCCTTGTTGGAAGACATGGCGGGCGATGCAAGGGAGAGAACGTCAGGACTTGAACGAAGTGCAAGATGGCTCAGATCAGGGCGACCCAAGGTACGGCCCACCAACTTATTGCCATTTCCTGAGTAACTCCAAACTGGCGGTTTCCTCTCTTACAACATGCTGCTGAGCAATCATCGTTCGTGCTCTTCAATGGCACATCTGTCAACCTGCCTTGTAAGGCTGAATCGTCAATGCAGAAAAAAGAGAAAACGAAAATAGCGTGCCTCAACTGTGTACCTGTGACCCTAACTCGTGGTTCCTCTATCCTAACGTTGCAGATGAACGCATGGCAGCAGCTCAGACGACTGCCCTATGCTACAACCTGTCTGCCCACCCAGCCACACTACGCCTCCTCGCTGGGCAGCTCGCCCTCCTCCTCCTCGTCATCGCTGTCGGGCTGCGAGGCAGGCCCCCCAGCGCCCTGCACATCCTGCATCTCAGCATCACCAGCCGCCGCCCCATCGCCGCGCCCCTCCTGGATCTGCTCTGGCTGCCTGTCCCTGGCCACCCACTCCGCTGCCTTCCTCAGTGCCTGCACAGGCCCCAGGTCAGGGTACTGCGCGTACACCTGCTTGAGTACGGTGCCTGCCGCTGCTTTAAGCGCCTGCTGGGCAGTGGGCAGACACTGAATGGAGCGGTAGTGCTCGCCTTCCGCAACCTGCACCTCGCAGCGCCAGTTCCTGCACACGCAGGGCAGAACACAAGGTGATGCTTGAGCGCTGAGCTGTAGCACTGCAGATTGGCTGACTGTGCTGCAGTGATTGAGTTTTGCAGCTAACCAGATTCCATGCTACTTTTAACATGGGTGCTTGCGCCGTTTGCCAGCCCCGTTGCCACATGAACCGCCTGATCTCCAGCCACACCTGGCATGCGAGGGTCCGGAGGACCACAGGCGGCAGCTGAGCAGCGCTCCAAATGCCTGCTGCAACGCACTGTACAGCGGGTCAGCCGCAGTCAGCTCCTCCACGTTGGGAGGCTCCTCCTTCTCCGGCTCTTGGTCCACCTCCAGCTCGTTCTGGCCACCGGCCGAGCCCTCGTCGTCTGACCCATCGGAGGTCTGGCTGGCCGTCAGCAGCGCAAGGGCAGCTGGAGGCAGCTCCCCAGGCGGCAACAGTTCAGTGGTGATGCCCAGCGCAGCACAGGCCTGCAGCGCAGCGGCGTGCTCGGCCTCCTTCTTGCTGCGGCCGCTGCCAACGGCGAAGCGGTGGGTGCCGACCATAGCCTGCATCCAAGGATGAGGACGCGCATGTTAAGCACGTTGCATGTTCATGTGCAAGGTGTTTGTCAGGCGTGCGGGGTTGTTGCAGCTGACATCAAACAGTCACAGTCTGCATCATAGCTCAGCTCTCTCTGCTGAGCTCTGCAAGAAGGTGCACCTGATTGCTCCCTGCCGCTTATGCTCACCAGGCACTTGAAGTCGCCCTGCTTGCCCCACTCGCGGTACATGCAGGACAGGCGCATGCGCTGCGCCACCTGGTTGATCAGGGAGATGGCATTGACTAGGTTCGGAGGAGGAGCAGCAGGAGGGGCAGCAGCCGCAGCGCCCTTCCCTGTCTTGGTGTCGGGGGAAAGGGCAGCGGGGGCGCCAGGAGGAGGGGTGGGCGGAGGGATGGCAGGAGGGGCAGGTGGTGGGGGGCCACCTGGAGGCGGTGCAGGGGGCGGCACCTTCCCCTGCATGCCGCCATTTCCTGCTTGCCCCAGCCTCTGAGCCTTGGCAGGCCCCTGGGGCTCTTCTGCCAGGTTGAGGGGCCTAGTTGGGCCATGAGGGGCAGCCCGCTTGTGGCCCCTGCCCCCCGCTGCCCTTGCCCCAGGCATTGCAGGCACACCAGGGGGCAACGCACCTACACCCGGCACAAAGCCCCTTGTGGCAGCTGCTGTCCCGCCTCCTTGTGGGTGCTGCAGCATCTGCATGTGCTGTGCCTGTGCCTTCATGCCCTGCCCCAGCCCCTGGCCCTGCACGTCTGGCATGCCCAGCCCTCCTCCCATACCTGGACCCATCCTGTTCCCCACCATGGGCGCCATGCCAGGGCCAGGGAACGGGGGCATGCCCGGTCCCAGCATGCCGTTTGCCGACATCCCCATCATCAGGTCTGTCATCATCATGTCCTCAGGTGAGTAGGGCATACCAGGCAGGCCAATGCCAGGCATGGGAAGAGGCAGGAGGGGGGCACCCATGGGGCCACACATGCCCATCGCCTGCTGCTGCTGCTGCTGCTGCTGCTGCTGCTGCTGCTGCTGCTGCTGCTGCTGCTGCTGTTGGCGCTGAAGCTGCAACTGCATCTGCATCTGCATCTGCTGCTGCGTCTGCTGCATCTGCTGTTGTTGCTGTTGCTGCGGTGCCGGTGCATGAGGCGGTGGTGCAGGCGGCAGCGGCCCAGGCTGCTGCTGCTGCTTCTTACGCTTGGGGTTGAGCTGTGGCGGCTGTTGATGCTGAGTAAGTGCCTGCCCATGATTCTGAACCTGCTGCTGCTGCTGCTGCTGCTGCTGCGGGGGTGGAGCAGGCGGCGGCGGTGCGGCTGGCTGCTGCTGCTGCTGGTTGAGCCTGGTGCTGGGCCTTGGTGGCTGCTGACGCTGATTGGGCGCCTGACCATGAACCTGAACCTGCTGCTGATCTGGGGGCGGCGGCAGTTGCTGCTGGGGTGGTGGTGCAGGCGGTGGCAGTGCAGGCGGTAGCTGATGTTGCTGTGTTACTGAGTTCGCTTGCTGCTGTGCTTGCTGCTGCTGCTGTTGCTGCTGTTGTTGCTGCTGCGGTTGCTGTGGTTGCTGCTGCCCCGACCTTGGCGGCCCCTTCTGTCGCTGTTGCAGCATCATTTGCTTCATATGCGTGACCGTGCCCGCAGCAGCAGCCGGTGGTGATGTTGGAGCGGGAGCAGGCGCTCCATTCACAGAGGCAGGTGCAGTGGGAGCAGGCTTGACAGTTTGGAGCGCAGGGCCTGCGGAGGGAGGCTGAGGCGGAGGACGGGGGGGAGGCGCAGGCCCAGGTCGTGGTGCAGCTGGTCCTGCTGCTTCTGCGGTTGTCCCTGGCCCTTCAGCGGGCAGCAGCCTCAGGGTTGGTGCTTGCCCTTGC
>JAWZTI010000243.1:0-37625 GCA_039880955.1 Chlamydomonas urium | reverse complement strand
GAGAGGGAGGGGCTGAAGCGCTGACAGCGCTGCTGGCGTGGCAAAGAGGTACACTACTCCCCCTCCCCCTGCCGGCTCTTGCACTCACTCACAGGCTCCCTCTCCCTCCCCCTCTCTCATGCTCTCTCTCTCCTGCTCCCCCTCTCTCTCACACGCTTTCTCACACCCCCTCTCACTCTCCCCTGCAGGCTCGCCAGGACCTCGCAGCGCAGGCAGAGCGAGAGCTGCTGGCCAACGAGGGCTCCAAAGCAGAGTCGGGGAAGGACAAGGACAAAAAGTGAGAGCAAGAGGAAGTTGGGAGAAAGGAGGGAATGAGGCACAGCGGATTTGATTGATGCATAGGACAGCCGAGGCCTTGATGGCCCCAAGCATGTGCTCTTCACGATGGCCATTCCTGTTGCTTTGCTTCGGCGCTGCGGGCAAGAGAGGCCATGCGTGGAACAGCAGCATCGGGCAGGGATCAGCGCCTGTGGTGTGCCACCATGTGCCATGCTGTGTACTTGATAACATGCCAACCCATTCCTGCTGCTGTCTGATCATGCGCTACCCATTGCACTGACCCACTGCGCCTCGCCAACCTGGCGTGCAGGGCCAAGGGCAAGAAGGCAGGTGCTGCTCAGGCGCAGGGCTCAGTCCCGAAACCCGGCGCCGCAGCTTCGTCCTCGTCTGCACCTGCAGCAACGGCGGCGCAGCAGGCACACAGCAACGACAGTGTCAGTGGCGAGGGGGCAGAGGGTGCGCGCAGCAGGGATGCGTCGGAGCCCGGGGCCGTTGCTGGTGGTGGTGGTGGTGCAGCATCCAGTTCAGGGAGCGGGCCAGGTGGTAGCGGTGGAGGTGCATCAAGAGGGGATGCAGCAGCAGGGGTTGCACACAGTGGCAGCAGCGGCAATGCAGCAGGAGGCAGTGCTGCCGCTGCCGCTGCAGCGCAGGCTGCTCGCAAGGGGCCCCAGACAAGCGGGGCGAAGGAGGGCGCAGACCGGGGCCAGGGCGCAAGGGACAATCAGGGCGAGGCAGAGGCGGAGGAGATGGATGACGTGGTGTGGGCCAAGCGCCGGTTGGAGGTTGCTGGGGCAGTTGCTGGGGCGCAACTGCCTAGTGGAATTGGCAAGGGCGCGGCAGGGGGGGGCAGCAAGGGGGCGGCGGCTGGCATGCGGGGCAAGGGCAGCGCCAGCAGCAGCAGCGGCTCGCTCTCTGCATCTGGTGGTGCGGCGGCCCCTGCTGGGCCCTCTGCACCTGCTGCCTCTGCATCCAGGCAGCAGCCCGGGGGGCAGCAGCAGCGAGAAGCGCCAGCAGGGCCAGCAGGCAGGTACGCCACAGCAGCTGTTGCCCGGGGCGCTTCCCCCTCCCTTTCCACTTCTGCCTCCACCTCTGCTGCTGGTGTTGGTGGCGCTTCTGGCACAAGCGGGGGCGCTGGACCATTGAGCTCTGGCACAGCAGGGCCAGCTGCACAGGGGCAGGCAAAGGCGAGCAGCGGCGCAGGGGCAGCGTCCAAGGCCACCGCTGCAACAACAGGGGCAGGCGCGGGTGCAAGCTCTGGGGCGGGCTCGACACCAGGTGCAGCAGGAGCAGCAGGGGCAGGGGCAGCGACAGGGGCTAAGAAGGGATCTGAGCAGGGGTCAGTCACCCCGCAGCAGCAAGGCCCCATGCCTTCCTCGTCCTCCTCCTCCTCTACAGCTTTCACCAGCATTCCACCAGCAGCAACGACGCAGGCGTCAATTGGAGCCGCCGCCAGGCCGGGCGAGCGCGGCAGGCAGGCCACCCCCGCCCCCACAGGCAAGCCCCCCGCAGCCGCCCCAACCTCGATCTCCACCGCCACCCCCACCCTGGCAGCCGTAGCTTCAAACCCGGGCTCAAACCCCAATGTGCTGCTCGCACGGCGCCGCAGCTCGTCCCGCGAGCCACCGGTGGTGGCACCTGTCGCAGGGGGTAGCAGGGGCGGCAGCCGCTCCGCCTCCCCGGCAGCAGCGCTGTCACGCCCTGCACCCGCCACAGTCTCTGCCGCTGCCTCTGCCGCTGCTGGTGGTACACCCTCTGCCAGCGCTGCGTCCCGTGCTGCTGCCGCTGCAGCCGGTGGAGGCGTTGCAGCCAGTGCCAGCGGGACAGCAGCCACCAGCACACCTTCTGCCGCTGCCACTGCCAGTGCAGCAGCAGTGGCAAGAGGCGGCACACCCGCCCCCGCTGCCGCCGGAGGCACGGTCGGTAGCGGCCCCACCGCCGCAGCGACAGGGGCTGCGGGAGCCAGGCCACCCTCCGCACCCAGAGCGGCGCAGCCAGCGCCCGGCCCTGCAAACACAGCGCCCCTGCTACCTGCGGCGGCAACCACCAGGCGCTCTGCTTCGCCGGCGGCTGCAGCCACGGCCGGGCCCGCGGCTGCACCTGCTGCTGCACCGGTTGCTGCACCGGCCCAGGCAGTGTCACGCGCTGCCGGTGCTGCTGCACCGGCTGCGGCGGCTGCAGGGGTGGCGGCGGCGCCCACTCAGCTGCCTCGCGCTGCTGCACCTGCACCAGCGTCAACCGGTGCACCCAGTGCAGCTGCTGTGGCACACGCTGCTCCCACAGCACCAGCTGCCTCAGGGGCCTCCGCTGCCGCTCCTGCACAGCAAGGGCCGGCGCAGGGGCCAGCTGCAGCAGCAGGCACAGCCACTCAATCGATGGCAGGGGCAGTGGGTGCAGAGGCTGTGGCAAGGGCAGTGCAGGGACCGGGTGCGGTGACAGCTGCTCCTTCGCCTGCCAGTGGGCAGAGCCGCGGCGCGGCCGCTGCAGCACCTCACGCATCAGGCCCAGCAGGGCTTGCTGCCGTCCCGGCAGCCGCCGCTGCCCCTGCACAGTCAAGCACTGTTGCGACAGCCACCTCCACGCCGCCTCCAGAGCTCCAAAGGTCATCTGCACACCAGCAGCAGCAGCGGGAGCCAGCAGGCGTTGTTGCAGCACCACCCGTCCAGCCGGCGAATCACCCAACGCCGGCTGTTGTGCATGCTACAACAGCACACGCTGCACACGCCCAAGCAGCCCCAGCTGTGCAGGCAGTGCAGGCAGCACCTGCCGTGCATGCAGCAACAGCAGCAGGAGACCGGCAAGCTGTCTTCATGGACATGCCTTCACATCCTACACCAGCACTGCCGGCAGCAGGGCCTGGGATTGTGACGGCAGGTGCAGGGATGGTGCAAGACATGGTGCCAGGTCCCAGCTCTATGCCTGCAGCGGGGCCGAGCGCAGGGGTAGGGCTGCCTCCCAACATGGTTGCAGTGCCGGTGATGGTGCCTGTACCTGTGCCGGTCAAAGTGCCGGTGCAGGTGCCCGTACCTGGCAAGGTTCTGATGCCAGGCCAGCCAATGTACCTTCCTCCAGGCGGTGAGTGTGGGGTGTGTGGAGGACTGCCTGCAGCTTGCGCTGTAGGGGCATGCAGGTGATGCACGTTTCAGCTGCGTTGTTTAAACAAGGGTTTTTCCCAGGCCAGCGATTCAGGGGATGTGGCTTGGCAACGCATTGAAGGCAGTGACGATATGCTTGCATCAAACTCCACGGCCCAATGTACAAGTTGGCTATGATTGTGGTCTCCTGGATTTCAAGTTCGCACTGACTGCCCTGTTGCATGTCTGTTGCAGGTTACCACCAGCACATGTACCTGCCACATGCGATCGGGTCATACCCCGGACCAGGCTACGCCGTGGACCAGTATGGCATGATGGTGCCGAGCCCACACCTTTCACACCCACATCCACACCCGCAGCATGGCATGCACTTTGTCACTGTGCCGCAAGGCCACGTGCATGCTGGTTATGGCATGGTGGCGCCGCAGATGCTTGCAGTACATGCTCAGTACGCGGGGGCCGCATCACACCAGCATGTACCGCCACACGTGGCGCCCCATCAGGGCGTAGTGTACATGATGCCGCAGCACTACGATCAGCAGTATGGGCAGCAGTACGGTCAGCAGCAGCAGCAGCATGGCCCGCCAGCAGTCGGCGAGGAATGGCAGCGAAGTGACGGCGGGGCCAGGCCTCATATGCATCAAGGCTCAGACGGCAACGCGGCGGCAGAAGCAGAGACGGAATTGGAGCAGCTGTCGCATGAAAGCAGCTTTGAGCGGCTTGAAAGCAGCTACGCAGGTGCAGCACCCAGGTCTGGTGGTGAACTTGCAACAAGACCGCCTCCGGTTCCTGCGGAACCAAGCGGGCACTCGAGTCAGGGGCATGTGGGAAGTGCACACCCAGGCCACAGCAGTGGGGGCAGCAGGCAGCAGGCTGTTACGGCTGTGCCGTTTGACCCACACCAGCCGCCTGCCAGTGCCCATGCAGGCATGCATGGAGGTGGGGCAGGTGTGGACGGCCCACACCTGCACCCACACTCCCACGCCCCAGCCTACATGCACCAACGCCCACAGGAGCAGATGGTGATGCACTACGGCGAAGGCATCGGCCCGCATGGGGGTCCCCAGGGCATGTACTTCATGACCCACCCCCAGGCGGTACAGGGTCACTACAGCATGGTGCCCCAAGGCCCCACACACCAGGGCCCCCCACACTTTGTGCAGGCAGGCTATGCCATGCACCCCAGTGGGGGCCATGTGGAGGGCATGGCCCAGCATGGCATGGTGTACCAGGGTGCACATGGGCAGGGCTCTGGGGGAGGGGGTGTTGCGCATGGCACCAGGTCTCATGCGCAGCAGCAGCAGCAACATCCCTACCAACAGCAGCAGCAACACCAACACCAGCACCACCAACAACAACAGCAGAGGGCGCATGCAGGTGCGACAACGGCAGAGCAGCCGCGAGTGGGCACAGTGCATGCCCTGAAGCAACAACAGCTGCAACAGCAGCAGCAGCAGCATGCAGCGGCAGCAGCGGCGGCGGTAGTGGCAGTAGAAGGGCCTGATGCAGCACCGCCAGGCGCAGCAGGAGCACCTGCGCCCACATCAGCCGCTGCCATGGCTGTGTCGTCTGCGCAACCTGGAGGACAGCCCGCTGCCGTGGCTGTTGCGCCCCATGCAACAGCCGCTGCAACATCTGCGACACCAGTGGCTGCACCAGCAACAGCACCTACAGAGCCTGTCCAGGACCCTAGCACACACCGGCCTCCTCCACCTGCACCTGTGGTCGAGGTGACGGAACGGGAGCCGAGTGCAGCATTGCCTGCTGCTGCTGCTGCTGCTGGACCGCCGGCTGGCGCATCCTCACCCCGCCAGCCGCAGGCCAGGGACTTGCCGTCGGTTGCAACACCCACGGGTGATGCAGCGGTGGCGGGGTATGGCAGAAGAGTGAGGGTTACCGCTGACGCTGTCGCGCCCACCACAGCTCAAGCCACCGCAGCTCAGCCCGCCGTAGCTCAAACCACTGTGGCTGCAGTTCCTGGGATCAGTTCTGCTTCGTCAAAGGCACAGCCTGATGTCAAGGCCGTAGCGGCAGCAGTTGCAGGGAGCATGGGACAGGATGCTGAGGTGGCGCAGCAGCAGCCAGCAGTGGCGCGAGCAAGCGAGACGGTCGAGCAGCAGCAGCAGCGCAAGGTCAAATTCTCACAGCTGCTCAGTGGCGCTTTTCAGAAGGAGCCGCGCCAGGCGGCCTGGGCGGCAGCTGGTGTGATGCCTGCTGCACCAAGTGGTGTTGCGGCTGGTGTGCAGCCAGCAGGCGCGGCAGGGGGGCCAAGTCGCGGCTCATCAACATTGCCTCAAGCTGCAACGCAGCAGCCGCGACAAATGCAGCAAGAGCCAGCCGAGGCGCCGAAACAGGCATGGCCTGATGGGCACGCAGGAGGCGAGGGTCCACATGCGCCAGGAAGCAAGCGGTTCAATGCGGGGCAGGCGGCCACTGCACTCAGTGAGCGTTGGGCCGCCATCCAGGCGAGCATTGACGCTGCCGCTGCTGCCGCCCCGCCACCCGCTGCAAAGCAGGGTAGCGCTGCAGCCCCAGCGCAGGCCTCTGCTGCGCCTGCCCCAGCGCCAACGCGAGCACCAGCGCAAGCACCAGCTGCGGCGGGGGTTGCTACAGCGGCGCTGCCTGCTGCGATGCAACAGCAACCGCAGCAGCAGCAACGGCAACAGCAACCACAACAGCAGGTGCCGCAGCAGCATCTACAGCAGCAGCAGCAGCAGCAGCGGGCCGCCCAGGACTGGCGGCCAGACGGTCGGGCGCCACCAGGCTACGCTTCCCGAGGCAGGGGCCAGGGGCATGGTCGGGGTGGAAGGTGGTGACACACCAGGCCTGTTGAGGCCTGGATGCCAAGTACAGCTGGCTTGCCGTTGCCCGCACATAAAATTGCAAATACACTGCACAGAAAGCACAGGTCCCTGTAAAACAAGTTGCCAGTAACCCATGGACCAAGCGTTTCAGTTTTTCGAACCGACGCATTTCTTGGGCGAAGTCAGGCAGGATGCGCATGGTTGCCCTTGCTTTTGGTATTTGCTGCGTTTCGATGTATTGCGTGATGGCCGTCTGCAATTCCAGACCCCCACACCTAGGTGTTGCAGATACCATGGCTCCTGGAGAGCACAGAGTCGCGGTTTTTAGCGACGCCTACGCGTTTAAACGACTGACCTGCTCCGTTCAAACTTGACATAGCGACCGACAATTTCAGGGTAGTTGCGCATGCATACGTCAGGCTGAAGCAGCAAGTCAATTCCAGGCATGTCGCAGCCACCAGCTCCGTCGCAGGGACCCGTGCATGCTGCCAAGCCGGCCTTGCGGAAGCACCCTTCCAATGGCGCGCATGGGCACGGCATTGCGTGGAACGAGGAGAACCTAGCTGAGAACGAGAAGATTAAGGCGGCACTGCCGCACGTCAAGATCACCGAGCCAAAAACACCGTTCCATGAGCTGCTTCCTGACGACGATGTCGACCTTCAACCCCTCGCCCTTGATGGCGAGGCGCCACCAAGCAACGGTATGTGCCAAGCAGCCAGATTGCCCAATTTGCTGTTGACGTGGGCTGCTTCATAACTCCAAGATACTGTGCTGCTGCATGGGTGCATGTTTGCAGGGCATACACCTGGCGTAGACGACGAGGAGCACAAAAAGAAGTTTGAGGCGGCGCGCAAGGCACACTACAACATGAGAGACCTGCTTGCACACAAAACGGTACGCTTGGCAGAGGGCACGGGCCTTCTCGCAACCATGGCACAACTATGCAAGGATGGGTCAAAGCGTTTCAGCCTTAAAGCCTTAAAGCCCTAAAGCCTTAAAACAACCATCTCTGACCTGAAACCTGGCACCTTGCTGCTGTTGCAGAGTTTCGGTGACGATGACGATGACAAGCCTGCCAATGGCAACGGGAAGTGAAGCAGGTGCTTGCAAAGACGTGATGTGGACGCAGCAGCGTCCTAGGCTTCATTCATGACCCAGGCATCAGGCCTGGCCTGTCTCCCAGCACTCGTCCTTTGCCTGTCTGCAGGACACTTGCACTTTGCGGTTTGCGGCCACAGCTAGCGGCTGCCTGAATCTTGGCAGCCTGAGTTGAGGCTTACAGTACTAACATTCAACCCCAAGGCTACAATCTGCGAGTGTTCCGTATAACTAGAGTACTCTGCGGTGTTCGCTTGTGTCGTAACAATGCCACACACACTGACATTTGGCTGAGGGGCCTGAGTTGCCCTGCCGTACCCATGCAAATTTTCATTAGGACAAGACATTTAACTGGCCATGCCTTCTCGCGCTGTCGATTGTTGGCTCATGCCTCGCCTCAGCAATTTGCGACCATGGCCTTCCTTGTCATAGTGGCTTTGGTCATGAACATGAATGGCTGTCGCGTCGATCAGGTCTGGACCTCCAGATCGTCTTGGCCGACTTCCGCTTGCGAAGGTGCAGATACGCAGCTCATGTACGGCACTGTTCACATGGTGCTGAGAAGCAGATTGCAAGATGATGATCAGCAGACTTCAACCTGGCCGTGCAATGACCGATTCCATTCGAATTTTGTTGGTTGAGCAGGGCCACCTGTAAACAGGAACAGCACCACAGTACAAACAGGCAGGGATATCCCACCCTAACACCGTCGTGACCATCGAATTTGCCAATGCCTGGCGCAAACGCTTGCGCGAGCAAGCATGGCAATGCTCCTACTGGATGGTTATTTCATGGCGATTGGCAGGTGCAAATTTGGCCACAACACGCCTGCTGCCCCTACCGACCTGGATGCTCCTAGGCCCCACAATCATTCATCACCGCCGCTGCCTCTTGTCGCGGCTGCGGCTGCGTCCCACGCTGCGCGCACGCTCTCGGCTGGCGCTGCGGCCACGCCGCCCTGCATCCTCCGGCCCACTCCGCCGCCTGTCCTCGCCCCTGCTGCTTCTGCCCTCAACCCTGCCGCCCCGCTCCTCGCCCCGCCCCGACGCGCCCCGCTCGCCGCCCCTGTCCCGTTCCCTCTCCCTCTCCCTGTCACGGCTCCTGCCGCCACCATCACCTCCCCTGTCGCCCTCCTTCCGGTCTTCAACCACAATCGTGGACCTCAGGGTCCTGCCCCTGGAGCGAGACTTGTCGGCCTCTGTGAGGCCCTCGTCTGCCCTGCCGCTGGGTTCGGGTCCATCGTCATCCCTGCAACAAGGAAGGTCATGTCGCATCTTGTGAGTCGACACCAAAGAACACGCGGGGCGAAAGGAGAAAGGCAAAAGGAAAGGCACCCTGAGGCATGAGTTTGGCCAGCCCTGACAGAAATGCGAGGCATGGGGAGGGACTAAGGAAGTTATGAAACACTGTGAAAGGCCTTGCAGGGCAGCGGGAATGGCGCTTGGCCATGCTGCCAGCGTAGCCACAGGGTGAGCGAGTATGGAGGCACAGGCTCACACCAAACGGCACATTGTCATGACACAGAGCGCTCCTGTGCCGCACCAGGCGCGTCGTCCACAGAACTTGCGACCAGTATAAGAGAAAAGAAAGAGCGAAGAAAGGTGTGCCCTTCCCAATTGTGACTGCGAGCCACCACCGCAACGCTGTACTCACCGCAGTGACCGCTCGTCGCGCGCACCACGGCCCTTCCTGCGCCCCTTGCTGCGTCGCTTCTTTCTGCTGCCGCTGCCGCCGCCTCCTGCTGCCAGCCTGTCCTCCGCCAGGCGCGCCCTCTCCCTGTCCATCCTAACCTCCATCTCCCACTCGGCCGATCCCACCACTAAGCCCCGGCGCCCTGATGGGCGGCCCGCGTCATAGGTGGGCTGTGGTGGGCCAGGGGGTAGGAAAGGTGGGCCAGGCGGCGCCACTGAGCCAGAGGGGGGAAGGCTGCCCGCCCCCGACATACGGGCCTTGAGGGATGGGCGAAGAGGCGCGGGCGGCACAGGAGGCAGCAGCGGAACTCGAGGGTCCAGCGCGGGTCCGGGCAGCTGCAGCCAGGAGCACACAGCACAGCAGGAGGGGTGCGTGAGCCCGGCGATAGCGTTTATACAAGCCAGCAGCCACGGGGCGCTGCTGCACGTGGCATGCATGCAAGCAGGGTGTGCAGGGTGACGGATGGCCTGTAGCTTCATGCCATACACCATCACCCAACATACCCACGCCACGCTCACACACACCTCCACACGCTTCGTACCTTGCCCACACCCAAGCGCACCTGCGGCTCCACCAGATGCATGCTAAGCTGACCGCCCAACAGCATGGCCCCGGCCATGTGACGAATGACGCTACGCGCCTCAGCCTCCGTCTCAAACTCGAGCTCGGCGGTTCCTCGAGGGCGGTCGGTGAGCCTGCAACCGCCGGGGCGATGACATTAAGCAGTCAGGACCTGCCCGGCAGCTGTGTGACCATCACTTTGCTGGCTGCTGAGGTCGTGCTCAAAGTGGTGCTGATTGCTTTTTAGTCATGGGCAAGGCCTGCGCAGCCAGGCACCTGCAATGAACCCTTTGCCTGCTGTCCTGTACAGCCAGCTGTGGCACCGCAGTCAACTCAATACCCGCTGCACTAGAACCTGCGAGGGCGCTGCATTTCATTCGAAACCTCCTGCATCAAAACACATGACGAAACCTTTGTTCCATCCACCTGTCACCCTCCATGGCCCCCTCTCACCGGTCCACATGCAGCACCATGTTGACGATGCGTCCATAGCGCTCCGCCTCTCTACGCAGCAGCATGGCAACCTGCGCCTCGGGGGCCCTCAAGTCCAGCCCATTCACATACACACACCTGGCTGGGGGCAAGGGCCCAGGGGGTCCCAGAGGGGGCCCCAGCGGCAGCGGACCCAGCCCACCCGCCCCCAGGCCCCCCAGCCCTCCGCTGCCCGCCATGTGACCGCTGCCGGAGCGCCCCAGCCTGCCGCTGCCTGCTGCCAACGACAGGGGCGCGCGGGCAGACTCGCGCAGGGACGCGATGCTCAGGGGTGCACTACCGGACGGGCCCGGGGCGTCCAGCGCCCTGCGGATGCCCAGCCGAGCGTCTCGCTCGCGGTCGCGAAGCATCTGGGCCATGCGGTCATCGTGCACGCCCCCCTTGAGCCGGTCGCCATCCCCGCCCATCCGGTCCCGCAGCCGCTCCCTGTCCCTGTCCCGCTCCGGCTCCCTCTCGCGGTCCCTCTCCCGCTCCCGGCCCCCTTCTTTACCCGCCTCCCGCTCCGTGCCCGCACTGCGGCTCCGGTCACCACCGTCTCGCCTCCCCTCCGACCGGCCGCCATCCCCAGAGCCTTCCCAGGCAGATCGCCTCCCTTCCTCTCGCTCCTCGCCATCCCTGCCCCTGCTGCTCTGGCGCTTGTCCGCGACCCCCTTCCCGTTCTCACCCTCGTCCCGATCCCTGGCCTGAGGTGAGCCGCTCCTGCCACGGTCGCTTGAGCGCTGCGCACTGGCGCTGCGGCTGCGACTCAGGCTCTTGCTGCGACTAGGGCTCTTGCTGCGGCTGCGGCTGCGGCTGGCACTGCGCTGCTCGCTGCCGCTGCCGCTCCTGCTGCCACTCCTGCTCCTGCTCCTGCTCCTGCTGCTGCTCCGGCTCCTGCTCCTGCTCCTGCTCCTGCTGGCCTCCCTGTCCTCCTCCGGACTGTTAGCCCCCTCCTTACGCTCCCCGCCGACATCACCATTGGCCTCGCGGGGGGGCACCAGCACCACAGTCAGGTCGCCATCACTCTCGGCTGCAGACTGGATGTGCCAGCCATCCGCCGCCAACAGCTCCAGCTGCTCCAGCTGCTCAGTCGAATTCAAACAGGTTGATGGCCGCAGGTTGCAGGACAAATGAGCAGAGCAGCAAGTAGGCAGAGACAAGCAGAAGCCCGTCAGTGGTCATGCTGCAGCTTCAAATGTTGCAACAGACCAACACTGCTGCATGTGTTGGTCCCCAAAGCCAACTGCCTGATCCTGCACAAGCCATGCAACCACGCCCGTTCCACAGCAAACCCATGCCCGTGCTGACCTGTGCCCGCAAGCGGTCCGCCAACTCAAAGATGGTGCTGCAGCCCAGCAGCAGGCTCATGCCAGACACCACCACGCCGCCATGGTGGCCATCCTGACAGCGCAGCAAAGGAGCAAGGGGCGAATAACCGAGCGGATGAACAAGGACAGGCGTGGCCACGGTGTGGGAGCAGCGCTGGGCCTTGCAGCTGTGCAGAGCAGCAATGAAGGTTGCAGCAGCGCGAAGTGCATGAAGGTGTGGCGCATGCGCTGGCAGCAGTACCCTGCTGGCTTGTACGGCCAGCCGCACTTACAAACGTAGCGAGCCAGGGCGTGCAGTCGGGTACAGCACCGCAACAGCCGCCCCTCTGCCCGCCCCAGTGTGCTGACCAGCCCACATTGCCCTGCCCGCCATCCCACTGCCCACCCCAGTGTGCTGCCCAGCCCACACTGCCCTGCCCCGCCCCTGCCCATCCACTGGTCTGTCCGCCCTGCAAGCCCAAAGAGCACGCGCGCCCCAGTGCCTGCTACGGTAGTGCTCTGGCTGAGCACATAGTGCCCAGCGCCACACTTTTGACCGCCGCACAGGCCAGCGTTGCGCATTGCCTGCCCCCCTGGCCCCTGCAGCTGCCTCTGCAACCCTGGTACTGCAGGCAACATGCGCAGTGCCATGCGTTTGCCAGCACAGTGGCGTGTGCATGCCAGCTGCTGGCGTCAGTGCACAGCCCACGCCTGTGCCCATCAAGCTGGCCCCAGGCTGACCCAGCCTTTCCCCAGTGCCCGCATGAGTGCCACACAAGTGGTGCAGCAGGGCATGCCGCAAACCGCAGGCAATGCTTTGAGAGCTCACAGAGAGCGCAATGAGCATGCCCTGACCCCAACCACTTGAGCACGGCCACGTTCATGATGAGATGATGGTGGCTCGGCCGTTGTGAGCTTCTACCCGCAGGCTGTTTCACCAGCTGCACCTTCCAGCCCNCCCCCAATGCTGACACGGCGCTCATGGCCCCATGCATGCATGAGGTCATGCAAGCCAGATCTCAACCCCCCTTCCACTCCCGCTGCTTCCACCGCCGCTTAGACAGCTGCACAGGCGAGCGAACGCCACCACACACCTCGTCAGCGCCCATTTCAAGGAGCAGGTGCCCGACGCCGATCTGGAGCGCACAGGCAAAGCCTGCTGGCACTGCAGGTGTTCTGAACCGCTAAGCACGCCAACTGAAGGCTCGCTGTGGGACGATGGCAGCGCAGGCTGCAAACTCCTCTTGAAGTCCCGCCCAAACTATCTTGAGGCGCAAGACGATCGATTAGCCTGCACGAGCATCGGCAACACAGCTGTTATGAAGTGCAGTGCTTGAATGCAGGCTGCTGCATGGAGCGAACGCGCCCAAACCAAGTGACGCGGCAAGGGAAATGATCTTGCCTACGCACGCAAAGACTTCAGCTGGCCAGGCCTTGTCGTCGATGCCGCCTGTGCAAGCAGGTTGCACGGGCGCATGCAAGCAAATCAATGTAGGGTATGGACACCCATATTTGCAGCCTTTTTGCAAACTTACCGCCTCTTCCCGTCATTGGTTTCACAAGCTTCATGGTGAGCATGGCTTATATAAGCTGGCTTGGAGCAGGCGTTCTGCCATCTCTACACAGTGCAAGCTGCTGGTGCTGGAGCTGGGTTCAGGATTGTGGTCACGTATGCAAGATGCTGGCCGGTTGCAACCGAACAGCCTGCTCGTCAATGACCAGTGGTTATCAGCATCCACCAGGCCGACAGCTGACCAGCAACTGATTTGCAACTGGCGTGGGCGATGGTCTGCTTTCCTAGTTGGGAATGGCTCACACAAGCTGGCCTGAAACAATTGTGCTGCCATCTCAAAACAGTGTAGGCCAACATGGCACGCTGGTGCCGGAGCTGGGTGCTAGGATTGTGGTCGTGAACGTATGCTGGGTGCTGCTGGTACTGCTGGCTGGAGCCAAACATCCTGCTCGTCAATGACCAGTGGTCATCAACATCGAGTGTGCTGACAGCTTAGCAGCTTACCAGCAACTGATTTGCAACTGACGTGGGCAATGGTCTGCTTTTCTAGTTGGAATAGGCACCGCTGAAAGGTAGCTGAGCTGAAGCAAGGAATTTGACAAGCTGGATCTGAGCTGCACTGTTCATCGGCCTGGCCGTTCGAGTTACGAGCAAGGCCCTGCCTCAAACAAGTAAGCAACGCAAGCTGTCTCAAGCAAGCTGTACAGACATGTCTCAATTTAAAGGCTTCAGTCACGCACAGCCGTGATGAAAGTGGCAACGCGCAGTGAGAGATGTGCAACCGCAATGCCGCCAATGGTGCGGCAGTGCAAGCAATGGCAGCCACATGGGCACACTGGTTGGCCGATCGAGGCAGCTGATGCCCTTCAGGTACTTCAGTGAAGCTTCAGGGCTTGACCGGCTGCCTCACAGTCAGTGGATGGTCCTCAGGCGCGGTAGATGCCATGCTGCTTGCGGCCCTGAGCGTCACTCTCCCTGACGACACGTGGCTTCATGCCAGTCAGCACCGTCAGGCAGTCCACCAGCGCATCCCTGAACGCCTGCCTGTCCTCGTCAGTGGGCTCCTCGCCGTAATAGGTTGCAGCGTGCAATCCATCAGGGATTGGTCAGCCCTTGTTGCGCAGCAACGCTTGAAGCACTTTGCTCTCCAGCTGGTGGTAGCACTTGCCTAACTGGCCAGGGCAAGGGATGTACATGTGTGCATGCTGAGCTTTGTGTGCATGCTTCAGCGCAAACTGCAGGTTCTGGGCGATGGCCAGCTGTTCCAGCGAGTGCAGCTTCGTCTCCAGCTGCTGCATGCCTTCTCTGACCTGCCCGAGTGCCTGGAATTGTGCGGCCTGCTGCGCAGCACGTGCAAGCTGCTCCGCTGCGGCCGCTTGGTCGGCCATGCGCGCTGGTTTGCAGAAGCGCTTGGCACAGGAACAGGTCAGCGCTCCGCGGACGGCGCTGACGATGCATGCAGCGGCGCGCGTTTGCTGATACACACCGCCACACTAGGGCCCAAATGAAGTTACATGTGTGTACATAAGCTGCAAGCCGTCGTTGCTTGTGCTCAATCAACCTATGGAATCCGCTGGAAAGCGGCCTGTCACACTGGCATATTCGGAAAGTCGACATAGGCCCTGGCATCATCCTCTGTGTTGACCGAGTACCTGCAGCAGCCGCAGCAGCAACACAAGATAGACTGACATTGCAATTGTGCTTGCGCTGTTAGTGACTGTACAGGCATGTCACTACAACCGGCAGGCGGCCACGCCCCCCCCTCGTGCTCTGCCGTTCCCTCCCTTACTGCGGCCCTCACCACAATTGTGGGTCGCTGCCCGCCATGTTGAGGTCCTTGGTCCTCTTGCCTGCCGCCACCAGCGCAGGGATGTTAGGGGTGGAGATGAAGGCGGAGCCAAACGCAACCAGGTCAGCGGTGCCGTCCTGGACGTACTGCTCCGCCGCCTCAATCGTGAGGCCTGGCAGCAGCAATGGAAGTGCGGTGATGAAGGCAGTGTCAAGCTGCTGGCTTGGCATCTCGGCAACAGGTACGCACCACAGCTAATGCTACCAAATAACTTGCTGTGCTACATGTGCGCATATAATCCAGCCGCTTTTCCTCTCAACTGCAGATTAAGCAATGGTTCGGTGCAGCACTCACCTCCCGCCGCCATGTATGTCCCCTTGAAGTGCCTGCGCGCCTCGTGGTGCAGGTCAAACGACAGGTGCGGCTTGTCCAGCCCCAGCATCTGGTAGCTCCTGCTCAAACAGCAAGAGCGCGCAGCACAGCAGAATAAGTAGGGGAAAGCAGAGCGTAGGGTGCAGAGGACCTCGAGGAGCGCCCAAGCAGCCAGTGTACTAAGCACCCCCTGGGCCAGCATGAGGGGCAATGGGCTCCCTCCCGCTGCCAGCAACAGCTCGCAATCGCATACAAGAAGACAAGCAGGTCACAGTAAGGTTTGTGCGGCCCCGTCATGCACAGGCCACACGCCCAGCAACCGCATGGGCATAGGTAGTGTTTGTCAGGGTTGTTCAGGGCACCGCGAGGGCGCATACAACCCCCGTCCCAAATGTGCTGCACAAACCCGAGAGCGAGCCCCTTTCTTAACTCACGGCTGCGTGTTTGCGTCTTGGACGCACAGATACACGACGCCCCTGCTCTCGAGCTGGGGCAGCAGGAAAGCCAGCATCTCCCGCACCTCGTCCTCGGGCTCAATGAGCTCAGAGAAGGTGCAGCCAGGGTTGAGCTTCACGGCCAGCCTGTCAGCGCCCACCTGCGTAGGGTGAATTCAAGGATAGGGGCTGAGCTTCACGGCCAGCCTGTCAGCGCACATCTGCATAGGGTGAATTCAAGGATAGGGGTTGAGCTTCACGGCCAGCCTGTCAGCGCCCATCTGCATAGGGTGAATTCAAGGATAGGGGTTGAGGCGAGTGCTGACACACAAGTGCAGGTGGGAGGGCGGAGTTGAGCTGGCATGAATCACAAGTGCCCGTTTGCAAGCATGGGATTCAAGTCCTGGTCTTAGCGGGAAGGGTGCTGCAGCATGTCTGAGAAGTGCACACGCATTGGGTGACCAAGGTATTGCACTGGTACACTGGGGCCTGAAAGGCTGTAGGCAGTGGCTGCCATCCAGGCCATCACCTGAGCAACGCAGGCATCCACCAGCTCAAGCAGGAAGCACGCACGGCCCTCGACGCTGCCGCCGTACTGCAGGCCAGCCATGCAGCAAAGCAAAGCGTGCAAAGGGTTCGGTAGGCATCAAGCTGCAGTCGGAGACAATACAGAGGTGTTTGACAAGCCCTTGATGATGGCATGAGCCTACACCATTCACGATCGTTGCACTGAAGTTGCTCTGGCTGCAAGTGCATTTCCTCTCACCCAACCCTGCTCCCCCTGTGCCCCTTGAATTCCCCTGCCGCTGAGCCTCCACTGCATCCACCCTCATCCCAACAGGGCGTAGCCTTCCTATCTTCCTTGCATACCTCGTCCGTGCGCTTGTTGGTCTCTGCTGACAGGAACTCCTGCAGCAGGTAGCCGTTGCCGCCATGCAGCTCGATGCCGTCGAAGCCTGCACCCTAATCTCAAAAGCAACGGGCAGCCAGCAGACGATGGCAGGGGTGTGGATAGTACAGAGCAGGCTCAGCAAGGGCGTGCAGCTGCAACGCATCGCAGGTATCGTTAGCAAGAGGACACAGGGGGGGTGACACAGGTCAGCTGCTCGTCTCAATTCTCAGTACAACCTAGCATATTTTTACAGGGTTTCCGTGACAGCGCTTGCCTGCAGTTGCCAGACTCGAGGCACCTGTTGCTGCGGGATCACATTCAGAACAGCATCACGTGCCCTTGAGGCTTTCGCTTGCCCTCGCAACCTGCATCCTCACCTCCACTGCCTGCTTTGAAGCCCTGGCAAAGCCCTTGATGACCATCTCTATGTCCTCCTTTGTCATCTCCTGACAGCGGGCACAACAGAGCAGCGAGGACCAGTCAACAAACCGGCGCTCTAAGCAGCCCAGGGGCAGGCAGGCAAATCCTGCCTATCGAGCAGGCTGTTATGAGCCCTGAGAACAGCGAATGCTGCATGGAGCTGAACCAGTCAGGGCCCTGCCAAGTCTCCACCCTCATCAGCGTTGCTGCTCAGCAAGAACGCGGCAGTAACCTTAGCACATAGGCATAAGTCGAAGGAAGAAGCATTGCTGCTGAGAGAGTAGTGTGCCTCTTGTCTGCACCTGCGGCATGCTGAAGTGCTCCTTGGCGCCCCCCTCGACATACAGCTGGCCCTGCATGCGCAGCGGCGACGGCGCAATGATGCGACCGCTGGAGTTGAGCGAGTTGTGCGACACGCGGCCTGCGAGCAGGCGGGGCCAAGGCAAGGGACTGCAGGTTATGCGGGTCATAGCGAATCAAGGTAACCAGAGTGATTGCTGCTACATTCAGGAGAGCAGAGTGTGCTGACTTTACAACAGTAAAGCAGATCAGTAAATGGACAACAGGAATCAAGCATGTTCTCAGCCATTGCCACTGCCCCCTGCAATGCCGCCACCTACCTGTGTGGAAGAGCTGCGCAAAGAAGTAGCCACCCTTGCCGTGCACCCGCTCCACCACCTTGGCCCAGGCGTCGATTTGGTCCTGAGGAGCACAGGCGAAATCGGGGTGCAAAGCGCACTTTTGCAGGTGTTATAGCAAGGCTTGGGCTGGGACATTGTAAACAGCAGGCGGCAGGCGGGTTGGGAGGCAATATCACATGTTAGGCTAAGCAGGCTGCTGCAGTGACTACCCTTTCGCACCACCCTGCCCGTGACAGTTGTTGAGCGCATTCTCAGACAACCCAAGGCTGTTGGACCTGCTGCTTGCCCATCTACACCCCGGCTGCCACCCAGCTACCCTGCAGGTACCTGGCGTTCCAGCACGGGAGCCCTGACAAAACCCCTGGCGGTTACGCTGTCAATGTGGATGCCCTCCGAAACCAGCAGGCCACCCTGAGAAGTGCGCTGCTCGTAGTACAGCGCGTTGATGTCACGCGGCTTCTCGCTGCCTGGCTCCATGCGCAGGCGTGTGAGCGCGGGCAGCACGATGCGATGGGCCAGCTGCATGCGTCCGACACTGAGGGGCGCCACCAGGGGGCTGTGCAGGGAGGGGGGCGGAAGCGGAGGGAGCATCAAGTGAGAGGGGGTGGCGATGCATGAGCTATGGCCTTCTCAAGGGAGCACAAGAGACAGGCAGCTGTTGAAGCTCATGGCGCACCGGCCGCAGGGATACAGTAGATACAGAGTGACTGACGCCGTGAAGGCAGGTGACACAGAGCGCCCAGCTGCAACCATCATGCAGGTGCGACGAGGGAGGGTAGGGAGGGGGCCCCACCCATGCCCTGGGCGGCCACGAGGGGTGTAGAGCTGGTACCTGTCATGTATCCTGGTCGATGCGTGCACGTCCGTGACTCTTACCTGGCCCGCGCGGAGGCGGGTTGGGCAGCCACGCAGCGGAGCGACGCCCTTCGAACGCTCGCAGCGGGTGCCGGTGCTGCGCGGAGGCGAGATTGCATCATGGTGCGTTGCGACGAACGGGACAGCATGCTTTCTGCGGCAGGGACTGCGGGGAGGTAAAGGGACGCAGAGGCCGTGGGGGCAGACACGGCGGTGCTAGCGCACTTGCTTCTTCTGCTCCGACACTCACCCTGATACACTTGCGATTTGGGTTGCACAGAATTCACAGGCATGGGGAGATAGGGTACAGGTCTACGCAAGGGTCACACAACTGCTGCAAGGGAAGCAAACACAAAGAATCAGGGCACATACAAATGAAAAGCACATCATGGAGGACAGCCAGAAGGCTGTGCAAAAGCACACTGCGACTTGCGCTCGGCAGGCAGCCTCTCTCCCGCTGCACGTCCGTTATCCTCAGAAACAAATCACGGGGACTTGGCCTTGAGGTAGGCCTCGAACAGGTAGAGCATGCGCTCCGGCTGAACATACGGCACCCTGCAACAGACAGGTCAGGGCGCAGGTGGCGAAGCAATGGATGGGTGGATGGATCATGTTCCAGCCTACGGGGTGTCAGCAGCGTTAGAAGGGATTCGGGGCAAGGGTCGAAGCCAGCGGAGCGGCAAAGGCGAAGGGCCAGGGGACATGGTGATGGACCGTGTGTGCAGATTGGCACCTGCTGCTCTGATTTGCACGACGTTGGTGGCAGAGCTCAGGCGCAGTGGTTGTTCTATTACCTTTATGGAGCGCCGGTTGTGAGGACCCCTACCTACCCAACGTGGCCTGAAGCACAAGCACGTCACTTGCATGCCTCCCCAGGCAATGCAGTAGCTGTGACATGGGTGGGCACGGACAGGACCGCTTCATCCCCCCCACCTCCCACACCTCCCACACCACCAGTTGCACGGATTGATCGTGCACGGATTCCAGCACTCACATGTGACCGGCGTTGCGGACGGTAGCCAAGGTCAAGTCCTTGGCGTACTCCACAACGTAGCCGCCCACCTGCACCAGGCGAGGCAGGGCATGGCAAGGCAGAGGTCAGGGCGCAATGCTTGGCTGCGATGTGCTGTGCTTCGCAAGGCAGGGCATGGAGGGCAGGGTGGGGCAGGTGAGCCCTGGCTTGCATGCAGCGCGGCATGCGCTGCCTGACGTTTGGACATCAGCCACGGCTGCACAGCTTGCTGCACATGAAGCTTTGCGCAACTCTAGACAGCTTCAGGCAAGTTCAATTCCCAAGACACTTCTTAGCACGGTTGGTCAATGCGGATCCAGATTGAAGAAGAGGTATCAGCTCATGACCTGGCAAGCGGCCAGCAACCCGAGCCTCACCTGCTGCGTGGCTGAGAACCAGGGCCTCCAGGGTTTGGTGGTCTTGAGGCCTAGGCCTGCGGTCCAGCGGCGCGTGCCCACCACAGGCACGATGCCGTCCACATCGCCGCTGTAAATGAGGATGCGCAGGGAGGCTGCAAGGCGGACGCAGAAGGTGTGAAGGGTGTGGGGTGAGGAGAGGGGCTTTACCGTGGAGGACTGTCGTCGGGTTGAGGGGACACGGGAAGAGTGGCGGCTGATCTGCAAGGAATGCCTGGCAAACAGAGTGTTTTGCGCTCCCAACAGTCCCAGACCAGAGGACTGGGCCACGGCAAATGTTACAACACAGCACAAAGTCAGGAGGAGCCCTGCTTCAGGGGCTGTGGCAGAAGATGTGAAGGCCAGCCCATAACTGAGGCATCTGCACCCACCTGTCTGCAGCAGCTCGTGATATACCGGTAGGACAGATGCCAGCAGGTCCTCGTGGCTGTACTGGATCGCATTGTTGCAGTCGGCCCAGCGCCAAGGCAGCTTGCCGGCGGTCTGGTTGGCGTGCAGCGCCCTGTCGAGGGCAAACAATTCACATGTGTGGGGAGAGTGGGGAACCTGTGGTATGGTTTTGAGTTTGCAAACCAGTGCTATGTATGGCGCGCCGGCTGCTGCAGCACCACTGCCCTGGGCCCCTTGCAAGCCTCACCTCTGCACCTCCGGCAGGTTCAGGTAGATCTCCACCTCGTTGTCCACACAGGGGTCATACTCGGGCTCCGCGCCCACGCGACGAGCGCCCGACGCACCGACGGACCGCGCCTTGCGCTCTGCGCGGAAAAGGGGTATCAGCAGCAGGAGGGCACGTCAGTGGACAAGGTGCTTGCAAAAAGGTCAGCAAGCCAGCTGGACAGCGTTCACCAGGAGGCTGAACCTTCCGCTTTTGCATGACAGCCAGGAGTTGTGTGAGGCCTTCTGCTACTCTGCATCTGTACAGGCGCTGTGCAAATATCTTTCTCCAACCCGACTGCGCCTGAAAAGCTCGGTTCTCACAGGGAGCTGACACTGTCCACCCAAAGGCTGAAGACCCTCAAGGATGAGCAACGGGCAATCACCCTGCCCAGTGCTCACCCATGCGCAGGTGCTCGCTGCGAGCCGCCGCGACGCGTGCGGCGAGGCCAGCGGGGTGCGCTCCCCCAATGGCCGAGGCGAGAGCGGACACCTGCGAAGCAACGCTCCTGCGGTCGCACACGATTGGATGGCGGCCCGCAGAGGGTGTAATGGAGATGCATACAAGGATGGATGCCTTCATGCACGCCGGCTGCTGTGTGATGTATAGCAAGCCAATGTCTCGATTGCGTGTTGTGTCATGCACAGCGGTGACATGTCCTAACAGATACAAAAGCCCCTTTCGTCGCCTGTTCTGTCTTTGATATCTCGCAGCTGCACTTCCTCCACGGCCTTGCCCCTCCGTCCCTATTTACCTGCCCCTCCCTCCCCGATGCTCTTCCCTTTGCTTACTTGGGCAGGCAGATGTCGGCAAAGATCTGGTAGATGTTGATGGGACCCAGCTCAGCAAAGGCCCTGGGGCCGGGCACAGGGGACAGGGCACAGTGGGCACTCTTACAGGGGATAGGTAACAGGTATCAGGTATCAGGTACAATACTGGGGGCACTTGCAGGGTGCCCAAAGCCTTCCTGACCTGAAATCTTCCCTTCACCCCGCCACGCCTTCAACTGCCCTGCGGGTCGCCTCACCTGTTGCAGAAGTCGTCGCACAGCTCCTCGCGCGACTGGGGGTTGTCGTGCTTGGGGTGAGCATCCAGGGGGCCTGCAGAGGGTGACGGCCACCACACACACGCCAAGTCCGGTCAGGCAGAACCAAAAGGGACGCCAGCAGGAAAAACAACAAGGAGTACCAACAAGGACAAGTACCCCTGCCCTTCCCTGCCTCCATCCTCACAACCAACTTTACAACCACAGCTTGACCCGCAAGATTGTGAGCCCCGCCACTGACCTATCCTGGAAAAGTTGCAGTTGCTGCGGATGCCCAGCGCCGTCTCGTCACTGATCAGTGCATGGTGCCACCAGAAGTCAACAGCCCCCAGGTTGTCGGTCGCGGTGTCGGTCCAGGGATTCCCAACCAGGAAGCCCTGCAGGTTGAGCTGGTGGTCCGAGTTGTCGGCGTTGCCCTGCAAGAACGTGTACAGGGATGTTGAGGGGCAAAGTGGGGCAGGCTGGGGATAATGACGGGAGTGGCATGTAAGTTATGAGGGCTGAGCCAGTGGCTCGAGTTGCAAGATCATTCACCAGCTGCCTACAATGCACGTTGGTGCCTACGTGACAGAAGGAGGAGTGATGGAGATGGTGTCAGTTGCTTCAAGGGCCGTCCTTTGCGCCAGCAATCCTTCAACACCTCATGCTGCCTCCCCNCCCCCCGCATGTTCCCAGTGTGCTGCTGCAAAGGCAACGCCCTGCGAGAACAAAGCGCTGCTCACCCTCACGATCTCGCGCGCCAGATTAGGCACGTAGTGGCCGGCGTAGCTCTCGCCTGCGCAGCAGCAAGCGAGCACATGAGCGGCAACAAGGCTGGGAGACAAACTAGGGTGCAGGCTGTGGCTCAACTGGCTTAACTGCCAGCTGAAGTTGCAGCAAGCAGCATGCATAACTGTTGGTAGGCATGCTGTGTAGGCTATGCAAGAGGGCGCGCCCTTGTTGCGCAACCCCGGCTGCCTCCGCCCATTCCCACACCCTTTCAAACGCCGCGGCAATGCGTACCGCTGAGGTACAGGTCGTTCGTGCGGAGGTGTGGGAATTTCTTCATGAAACCCAGTAGGAAACGACGCGAGTCAGCGGCAGTGCGCTCGTCACCTGCACTTGCGGTCATGACAGACAGCACAGGCGGCACACATGAATCAAACAGCACGAGGACGGACTACAGCCTGCCGCTCAGGCGACAGATAGGCTGTTTTACCGGCTGTGGGGCGCTACAAGACACCGAGGACCCAACCCTTGCCTGGAGGCATCTGACGCAAGCAACACTCAAGCATCGCCCATGCAAGCGGTGATACGCACCAGGCCTGCAAAGAATATCGCGCCTCCTACCTGCAAGGCGCTGTGCACCTCTACCCGTCTCCCTCCCCTCTGCGCCCTTCAATCAGCTGCTGCCCATTCGCTGCTTATGTCCAAACATCGCCTCACCCATGCCCCATCTCTCCCCGCACACAACGGCAGGTCACCTGCACCCGCAGTCCAGTCCATCGCCGCCAACCCCAAGCGTACCGCCTCCCCCCCAACAGCCCCTGCACCCCTCAGCTCACCCACTTCCAGGTCCGAGGTGGTGTTGCTGTAGCTGTAGCCCACAAACGCGGGGCTGTCCAGGAACAGCATGGTGGCCGCCTTGTTCCAGGCGTAGGGGTTGCGCTGCAAGGAACAGATAGCATGCAGGACCATGAGGTGAGCAGCACGTGCCTTGAACACGATGTGGATGTGGGTCAAGACAGGGGAGGAAAGCGGAGGAAGAGGGGGCTGGGATGGACAGGTACAGGTATGTGCCAGGCATAGGTGTTGCGCTGCAAGGAACAGACAGCATGCAGGACTATGAGGTGAGCAGCATGTGCTGTGAAAAAAAGTGGAAGGTGGTTAGGAAAGATGGGGGACGCGATGGATAAGCAGCCTGGAGACTGGACACGCTTATACAGCACTTGAGGCCTCAGACGCATATGCATGCATGCACTTGCCTGCTGCTGATAGGAACATGAACACACTCCTCTCTCTCCCACGTCCGAGGGCGTAGCTCTTCCTATGCCCCGTTCTACACCTGCTACGCCTGGCCGCCTTGGCCACCTGGCACAGCCCAGCCACCTCACACCCGCCGTCCGCACCTGCAGCGTCCTGCCATCCCTCTTGGGGAAAAAGGGCCCCAGCTCAGCCATGAAGCCACCACCGATGGAGCTGCAGCCTGGGCCACTGGTGATGCGGGAAACGAGTGAGGATGGCAGGGAACAGGGTCTTCGCAATGATGCCACAAACCATTGGCTGGAGCCACTGGCTCAACAACAACGGCATGTCCATTGGTTGACTCGCTTGATTGACCCTGTGACTGCAGCCGTTGATCTTTCACTGGTGTAAGCGTGACCACCGTTTGATTGTGCGCCCATTTGGTTGTGCGCATGCGCCATGTGCCAGCTGCCATGCATGAACCCCAGCTTGAGGTGCCTCACCCGTTGAGCCACAGCACCACAGGATCGTTTGCGGGGCTCTGCTCTGACTCAACCAGGATGTAGAACAGAGCGCGGCCTGCTTGCTCATTGACGGTCACGTAGCTGCAGGCGGGAGGGGGAATTCAAGGTTGGCAGGTTGTTGTGCTTGGGCCCATCACAAGATCCACTTGTGGGTTGCAATGAACAGACCAGTTCATGCCAAGGGCAGCATCATGCATGGCAGCCGCTTGCAGCCCCCATGAGCTGCTCACCCTGCAAACATGGAGATGGGGCCCAGGTCGCCCCATCCCGGCAGATAGTGCACGCGATCGGCCAGCGCCTCTGGCGTGTACTTGATGCCGCTGCTGGTGGCCCGTATTTGCGCGTGGGCGGTGTCCGAGGGCACGCGCGCTCCATGAACAAGGGATGTGGCAGCCAGCGTCAGCGCCAGGCATGCCACTGCCACCGATGCAAGGCGGCGCATGGCTGCCATTCAATAAATCAGCCGATGGCAGTGCTTGAGGCAAGGCTTGCCGCACGGTAGGGTTGTCCACACAGCTGTTGCGCATGCCACCCTCGTCAGCACCAGTCGCACACTCAGCGTCGCTTCATGCACTCCATTGCAGTGAACTGCAGCGGTGGCGCAGCCCTCAGGCCTCAGGTGCTGCACTGCCTGAGGTGAGGTACATAGCTGCCAAACACATGGAGGCTGCATGTGCACAACCGCACACTATGCATGTCAAATGCTTCTACATTTGCTGCAGGGCTGCTTGGACTGGTGCACGCCCAGCCCCAAACTCAGCGCAGGCACGGCAGGGCCTCACGTGGCACACAGGTCAGTCATTGGTCTCCCATTGGCGGCCCATTTTGCATGCCTGCGCAATCCACGAGCTTGGCGCCACAAAGCTGACTGTGTGCTGCACTTGTTTTGATGCAGGCCGGCGCGCCATGCAGGCTCAGGCAAGCAATACTGCCGCTGCATCAGCCGCGCACAGGCCAGGCAGCGGTGACAGCAGCCCCGCACCAGCACCCACCAAGCTGGTGCTTGTAGTCGGCATCGCACTGATAAGGCCAGGCAGTAAAAGCAGCAGCGGCGTCGGCGGCACAGCGCAGGGGCAGAAGTCAGATCCAATGGTGCTGCTTGCGCAGCGGCCGCCTGGCAAAGCCAACGAGGGGCTGTGGGAGTTCCCCGGGGGCAAGGTGCGAGAGCACTGTGAAACTTAAATTAAGGCTGAGATCTTTGTGGTGATGACGTGTCATCTGCAGGTGAAACAACCTGCACGGATTTCTTGCCAGCCTGGCAGACTGTGCCTGCACTTGGTTGCTGGCCCACACATGCCTTCAAACCCCTGCGCCTGCAGGTGGAGCCAGGGGAGACGCCAGAGCGTGCGCTGGTGCGGGAGCTGCATGAGGAGCTTGGGATAGAGGTGAGTCGCATCACAGACAAAATATGTCGATGGGGAGGCAGGGCACACCAGGGGCAGGGTGCAAGAAAGGCAGTTGCGGGGGGCTGGGGGACTGCTCGGAATAGAGGAAAGGTTCGGACGTGTTGCTTGCTTTTTGCTCTGCTAGCAACAGCTGTGGCGCTGCCTGTTTAATGGACAAAATACTTGAAAACCGCCAGGTGCCTGCCAGCATCGGCCAGCACAGCTGTGACGGCTTGGGGCCGTTGATGCCTCACCCCATGCTGCCAGCCTCCTAGCTTTACAGCCAGCAAGAACTGTGCGGCAACTCGTGATAACAGGCTTGACTAGCATCCACTTGGGCTCACACCTTGCACGCCTCAGATCCGTGAGGCTGACCTGAAGCCGCTGTCGTTCGCGTCGCACGCCTACCCTACGTTCCACCTGCTCATGCCGCTGTACAGTGAGTGTAGCAACGCATCGCCGGCAAAGCTTTGGGCCCAGTTTGCATTGCACATATCCGGAAACTCAACACCATCTTTACAGCCTCCTCAGTACAGCTGGTTGCATTATCATCATCCTGAAGCAACACATACCCCTAGTACACTTATTGGCAAAGCTTGCCTGCCTTGCAAGCAGGCTGCACAAGCTGGCGAGGGGAACCTACAGGTGCAGAGGGGCAGGCAGTAGTGTGGGCAACGGAGGCACAGGTGCTGGCTGGGATAGGAGAGCATGCGCAGAGCATGCACAATTACCCACTAACACCTGCTGACATCCCCTTGGTACCCGACGTGATCAGAGCACTGCAGTCCTGTGTGTAGGTGCACTTTGGTGACATGAATATCTGTTTTTCATCACCTGCATTGGCCACAGCAAGACGCCTTTTGGCAAAGACGCCTGGTTAGAAATCCGTCGTCTGCTTGGATCCCAAGTTGCTGCTGCACTGATTGAGTCAGCCAACTAGTGCCACACTTTTGTGTCCACTTGTAAAAAATAGCTGGCATCTTGTATGGACCAACTCGCTGCCAACATTTCGCTCACAAAATTTGGCGCACTACTACCAGCAGGACCTGGCATACAAATGAATGAGCCTGCCCACGATTACACAGTGTGGCGGGGTGCAACACCCCGACAAAGTACACAATGCCAACCATGCATGGCAAGGACAAAATCGCATATGCCGCCAGTTCCCTGAGCCAGGAACAAAATCAGCTAGGTCACCAACAGCACATGTTGCCACCTGATCCAGCGCACCACCCATGCAGCAGGCATGGCTGCATGCCTGAAGCCACAAACTGCATGACAGGTCCACTATCCATGACTGCACCACCTGCGCGCTGCCTGCCAGCCTGCTATCCCCTGGCTTTTCGCCAGGTGCGCATGCCAGCACCGCGCACATCCTGGATCAGCAGCTGCGGCCACTGGTCCCCCAATCCATCTGCCCCTTGAACTACTCCTATCCCCTGATCCTACTGAAGCCAGCGATGAGTGTCGAGCAACTGAGAAGCTGAGCAAGCTGACGCCGCACTGCGCCACAGGCGAGATCTGCGCGCTGCACAACGCCGGGCATCGCCATGCAGGTCGCTCCACGAGCGAGCTGCTTAACCGCGGTTGACGGGGTCGAAGTTAGACACCAGGGTGATGGCGGTGGCAATGCCGGCCAGGACGGTGGCACCGGCAACCAGGGACAGCAGGAAGTTCTTCAGGGAGGGGGTCACGGCAGCCTGAGCGGCCAGAGGAGAGGCCAGGAACGCGGCGGTGGAGGACACCACTGCAGCCTGCAGAACGGCAGCCTTGTTCTGCTGGGCGCTGCGCACGCGAGGAAAGAGGGAGGGCAGTGCAGAGAAGTACCCAATTGGTGATCCAGACTCCCAAGAGACCACAGTGGCTCGTCCGACGCGTCGCTGCTACGCATGTGCTGTTCGAAGCCGATGAGGCGTGCGCAGGCTGGCTGCGCGCTCCTACCTGGCCCTGACGACCACGGCCTTGCGGGCAGCAGGGCGGACAACGCCTGCGATCAAGTAGGGAGCGCATGGCGCAGCTCGTCAGTATGCTGGCCGAACTACGCTGCCCTTTGCTTCAGCTGTCCATGGCTGCGCAGATCTCCACGGCTGCGGTGACGCTGGGATGGGCTGCGAGGTCTGAAGCTGCGCCACTGGCTGCGCTGCTCTCCCGTGTGCTGCGCTTCCTACCGGCCCTGCGGCTCTGCACGCGGGCAGAGGCAGCGAAGGTGGACTTCTGGGACAGGACGGCGGCCATTTCTGCTGCTGGTGGGCTGTGAATGCGGTAGGCGTGGCGAGGGGGTCAATACCCTCTTGGGTGTGGGAACACGAATGGACGGATCGGGGTTTTCAGGGTTGAAGCGAAACTTTGCTTTGAGCGCTGCACAGCGTTCTGGAGAGCGCGCCTTGCAGATGCAGTGCAGCCACAATGTCGACTGTCGCTGACCACAGTCACTTTAAGTGCTGGATGTTGGCAGCAGCATGCAGCAATGTATGTGCTCTGGAGCTCCTGTGTGGAGAGCAGCATGCCATGAATGTCATGTCATGACTGTCTTTTGTCTACTGTGCACAGAGTACAGGCGTTGCGATTGAAGCCAGACGCCCTGCCTGCGGCTGTTGCCACTGCCTCAGGGTGTGGGTCAGGCAAGCGGGCATGGCATGATGCTCTGCGGTCTTTGCAAGTGTTTCGCAGCTCTGTATAAAGGTATGCAGTGCTAGCCGCATGGTACTGACAAAGTACTACTGAGCGCACACAAACCTCGCGAGTTGATGGCGCTGTGTGTTGGCGCAATCACATACCGACAGTATGATACTGTTGGTGCCCTTGCTACTGCAGCTGGCTGATTCCTGCCTAGATCGTCAACTATGTTGAATCTATACACACAACTTATTCAGGAGGTCGCTCCCGAGTGCAAGGGGTCACTTGTTACAGTGGCTCTTGTGGTAGAGGAGCCATATGCAATCAAGCACAAAAGTTTGCACTGCATTGCCTGTGGCTTGCCAGCAGCACAGCTGCTGCCGCGGAAGAGCCATCCAACAAACCAGCCTATATGTGCTGGAAGTAAACCAACCCGAGCCCAAGGGCACACGCAAAACAATCACGACAAAACAGTTCTTGCTGTCCTACATTCCTGCTGGCAACCAGCGGCTGCATGCAGAGTCAGCTACCATCATGCCACCGCCGCCTGCTCAGGTCCAGGCCCAATCACAGCAGAGGGTGGCCGAATCAGGCTTGGGTCGTCCACGGCTTCCAGCTGTGCTTCAGACCCTCCTGTCTCGCCTTCCCCGGCACCTGCCTCTCCGTCTACTGCAAGCTCGCCTTCTCCTTCCGTTGCCTCAGCCAGCACCTCGCCTTGTGACGCCTCGCCCACCCCGTAATCTGCACCTGACGTCTGCGCTTCTGCGTCGGGCGCAGTACCACTAGGTTCTGCACCCACCGCATCGCTCGCCTCCGTCGCCTCCGCCTCCGCTTGCTCCTGTGCTTGCCCTGCCGTGTCTGCCTCCGCCTCCGCCTCCGTCTCCGCCTCCGCCTTTGCCTCCGCCTCCGTCTCCGTCTCCGTCTCCACCTCCGCCTCCGCCTCCGCCTTCGCCTCTGTTGCCTGCTGCGCCTCATACGCTGCCAGCGCCGCGGCCTCCGCCTGCCGCTCGGCGTCCACCATCGCCGCCTGCACCGCCGCTTGTGCCGCCGCTGCCGACCTGCCGCTGGGTTCGGCAGCCAGGTGCGCCTCCGGTGCGCGTGGGGGCAGCCCTGACCCTGCCCCCGTCCCGCTCGATCGCGGCCCTTCCAACGGCTCCAGCGCCTTGGGCGCCATTGGCGGTGTCGACAGGATCGATGAGGCTGGCCCCGTTGGGGGCAGGGAGCCTGGGAAGCCGTCCATGGGGGGCAGGCGCTCACGGCTGGTTGGGCGCGGCGCAATCATGCTCTCCAGCTGCCGGATGCGGGCATCGCGGGCCGCCATGTCCTCCCTCAGCCGGGAGATCAGCTCGCGCTGCATGTCCAGCTCCTTGCGCAGGCCGTCCGACAGCAACTGCGTGTCGCCGGGGCTCGCTGTGCGGCCCATGCCGGCCGCGCCAATGCTCGTGCCGCCCGCCCCTGGCGCGCCACCCCCAGCGATTCGTGCCTTTAGCGCGCGGATCTCGCGCCGCAGCTCGTTGATCTCGCGGATCAGCGCGGTGTTCTCCTGCATAATGCGCAGGTTGTCCGAGCGGTGCAGCTCCGAGTCCTTGGCCAGCTTGCGCTTAAGCGTGTCCACCGTCTTCTCCAGGTACTCGCGCTGGCGCGAAGCCTGGGCAGGGGGAAGGGGCGCAGCACGTGCAGAGGAGTCAGCAACAAGCAACCAGTTTGAGCGATATGCAATGCATGAAGCACACAGCACAGTTGTGGCTGCTGTTGCTGCTGCTGGTTGCCAGGGGTGGCATACCCCAGGCTGTTGTTGAGCTAGCCCCTCACTTCGCGCTCAAAGTCGGCGTCCTCCTCTGCCTGCAGCGCCTGGTCCCGGCAGTACTTGTGGTAGAGCTGCTTCACGGCTTCCTTCAGTTGCTTGGGCTCCTGTGGGTGTCGTGCAGCCAGTAACAGCAGTTCAGCGCCAGCTGCACAGGATGTGCTCTTTGCTCTCCTCCATGGAGACATGGCTGCACATACCGCCAGCCAGCTTACGCCTGTGCTCACATGCCAGCGCTGCGCTGTCTTACCTGGATGTAGGGGATGACCGCCTCCAGGTCATGCTGCATGCGCTTGACCAGCTGCTCCGCGTCCGACTTGCCCGTGCGCTGGATCAGCACCTCCTGCTGCAGGCCATCCTGCTTGAGCTTCAGGTTGGAGATGAGGAGGTCCAGGCCGCTGTTGGTCTTGTGGTACCTGCAGGGCAACACAAGTAGAGGTCAGGTACAGAATTCTCATCAACGAGACTGCTGCAGCGCTGAATTCAAGCCTGCGTCACCGTATCCCAAGTGGCTGCCTGCCTGCCTGTGCTCTGAATATGCAAGCCATCCAAGGTTCTTGCACACTGCCCCTCTCCTCAGTTTCTGCCCTTTTAAAAGCGCCCCACCTCTCCAGCTCGCCGTCCATCTCCTTGATCTGCTCCTTCATGTCGGCGATCTCCTGCTCACGCGGCTCGATCTGCTTCTTCAGCTCCTTGATCTTGTAGTCCAGCACAAACTTGAACTTCTCAAGCTCCTGGTTCTTCTTCTTCAGATCGTAGATGCGGCGCTCCTTGTCCCCAATTGTCTCGTCGCGCTCCCTGATCTCGCGCTTGAGGCTGGCAATGTCCTTCTCCAGGGATGCGATGGTCGCGTACAGCTCGCGCTTCTGCTCAAACAGGTTCTTGATCTCCTCCTTCTGAGCCTCAATATCTTTCTGTCAGTCGCAAGCATGGAGGTAGCAGCAAGGGCAGGCAGGTAAGCAACGATGCCTAGCCACAGAACAAAGCCTGGCACCGCACTGGTGCTGCTGGGAAAACTGTGAGTCACCGCCAGCACCGCACCTGCAGCGCGTTGAACTTCTTGCGCATGATCCCGTTCTCGCCCTTGAGCCTCAGCGAGCTCTCGCGCTCCACCGTCAACTTGCTCTCGTACTTGTCCTTGAGCTCCTCAATTTCCCTGCATGGGCAAAGGCAGGGTGCAGCGAGCAACCTTGTCAGTGCTGAATGCTTGAACACGCCCCACCATCAACTGCCGTAGCCGCCGTCATCACGCAATGGGCTGGTGCCTCTCCGCCCTCCAAGCAGCACGCAGCCCCCATGCCTTGCCTGTCTGCGTCCTCCTCCAGCTGCCTCTTGATCTCCTCAAACTCCCTCTCCAGCTCCGTCTTGTCCTGCTGCAAGCTTTCAATCTTCAGTGCCTCCTCCGCCAGCTTGCTCTCATAGTCCTCCGTCAGCTCTGCAATGACACGCTCATGGCTCTCCACCAGCAGGCTGTTTTGTTCATCCCACCTGCACAGGACACAGGAAGGCAAGAAGGAAGTTCAGAAGTCTTGGACGCGTGCTTGTCTTGGTCCTCAGCCCAAGCCCTGTTGCCGTCACTACCGCTGCTGCCCCTTGTTCCTTTTCTTGTCCCCTCACCTTTCATTGAGCAGCTCCTTCTCCTGCGTGAGCTGCTGGTAGCGCTCCACCTCAGCTATGATCTTGGCCTGGTACTGCGTGTCCAGCGCTGACAGCTGGGCCTGGGACCGCTCCTCTGCCTGCTTCAACTTCTCCTCATATTCCATCTCCTGCTCGTTCTTTTCCTGTTGTATTCAGGGGACGAGAAAAAGGCAGAGCAGAGATCAGGAGGGCATTGAACGCAGCTGCTCATCAATGGCCGCGTGCTGCAATGTCCGTGAAGGCTTGTTGCACAACCCTGCTGCAGCAAAGCTCCGTCCTATTCGCACCTGCAGCAGCAGCTCAAACTTCTGCCGGTCGTTCTCTAGTTCCGCCGTGAACTTTTCTGTCAGCTCCTTGACCCGCTCCTGCAAATGCAGGTCCTTGAGTCGTAGCTGGTACTCTGTCTGCATCGTCAGCTCGGCAACCTGCAGGGCAAGCGTGCAAACATGGTAAGGGCGGCAGTCGTGACAACAGGATCAGCATGAGGATCAGGCAGCACTGCACTGTTTCCTATGAGTGTGTGAACCGTTAGTGTAAGTCTCCTGCCCCTGCGCACCTGCTGCTCCAGCTCTGCCATGCGGTTCTTCTTCTCATCCAGCTCGCTACGCGTGACCAGCACCTCAACGGCCCAGTCAAGGCGCTCTTGCTCCCTGTCATGGCAACAAGCAAAGGTTCATAGCACACAGCGGTGAGGCATGAAGCAAAGCCACCAAGGCTGCCTGGAATGTCTGTTATGCTTCAATTGTCCCTCTTAGTGCTGATGCGTCAGCCACAGCTGCACACCATCCTCACACACCCTCCACACAGTTTCTCACACCCACCTCCTGGCCGCTGCCTTTGCGTCCTTGTCCTTCACGTCGTACACAAACACGCAGCCATCGTCTGACGCCGACACCAGCAGCTGCTCGTCCCACGACATGCGCAGCCTCGTGATGGCAGAGTGGTGCGTCTTGATCTCCAGGAACTCACCCGTCAGTGGGTACTTGTACGTGCGCAGCGCACCGCTTTCCGTGGCAGCAAACATGACCTTGGCGGTTGGCAGCAGGCACACCTGTGGAGACGCAGAGAGTCAGCAGGCAGTGGGTCATGCTGCAGCCGGTACCAAAAAGGCGTTTCGTGCAAGGCATGTACCGCTGAGCTGCACTGCCGATTTGCGGATGCCAAACAAGCATCAAACGACCCATTGGCCTGTCCAACGGCCCACGAGCACCCCCATTTGCAGCCCCCTCCCACACACCTGCGACAGGCTGGTGCCGGTGTCGATCTCCTTGGTGATCTGGGTCCCTGATCCAGGTGCCTCCTCAAACTCTTTGATCTTCTTGTCGGAGCCCGCTGCGTACAGCGTTTTGCAGTCGGGCGTCGCCAGCACGCTGCTGTAGTTGCAGCCCTTGAGCACGTTCTCCTTCTCGCGCTTGAAGTCCTTGAGCCGCCACTCATACACGGCGCCGTCCATGCCCGCCGAGATGATGCGCGAGTCGTCGGGGCTCCAGAACAGCGAGCGCACCTTGCCGTTGTGGCCGCGCAGGTTGCCCACGTTCTCGCAGGTGTAGGTGTTGTAGATGGAGATTGTGGTGCCGTTGACCGCTGCAAAGTACTCGCCGCCCGAAGAGAAGCAGCACTCGCGGCAGCCCTTGACGCCCAGCTCCTTGACGGTCTTGAAGTCCTCCATGAGCACCGTCATGAGGCGCAGCTTGTCCGCAAAGCCGACCAGCACCTGCAGGCCCGTTGGGTGGATGGCGACCGAGTAGATCTCGTCCGCAAAGTACTTGACCAGCTCGCAGGTGCGGTCGACGTAGTTCCAAAGCCGAATGGACTTGTCGGTCGAAACCGTCGCGATGAGCGGCTTGCGGATGCAGATGTCCATGCCGGTGACGGGGCCCTGGTGGTTGGGCGTGCCCAGGACGTCAAAGTTCATCTCGTCAACCTTCATGATCTCCGAGTTGCTCAGCAGCAGCGAGTACAGCTGGTTGTTGTCCAGCGAGCAGACGAGGTGCTCTTCATTGGGCGAGATGGCCAGGTACCTGCGGCGGCGGCAGGAGGGCACCAGGAGTCGGTTGATGTGTCATCCAACAGACGAACCGCTGACAGGGCCTGTTCTGCTGCTTGTGCTGTGCTGTTCCTGTTTCTATCATTTACCCTCACCCCCTGCACTCACTTGACGCGCACAGCGTTGTTCTCGATCCCAAACGAGCGCGCCTTGCGATAGAACTCCTTCTCGTCCTTTTCAAAGATTGTGACCACCCCGTTCTCTTGGCCGACCACAAAGCCCTTGGAGTAGCACACGATGCTGGCAATGGGGAGGCCGTTGTCAGCACTGAAGACGCTGCGTGCGTCGGTGCCCTACTCGTGTGAGAGAAGGCAAAATAGCTTATGAGTGAAGCAGCCAGCACACATCAAGCTGTGCTTTTTGGACTGCACGCAGAGTGCCCACGTTGTAGCCTCAGCCTTTTCCCTTTGCCTTGCTGCCTGCGCTGTCAGCCCCCTGGTGAGCGTACCTCCAGCATGACCACCTCCCCGTCGCTTGTCCCCAGTAGCAAGCGCTCTTTGTTCTCTGCGGGGTCGCTGGGAATCCACTGTTGACTGATGATGCTGGCAGGGTCACGCTTGCCCAGCGCAACGTTCAGCAGCTTCATCGTGCCTGTGGGCAGCAACAGAGCACCGTGTAACTTGTTGGGGCATGCTCCAAAGGACGATTGCAGGGCCATCAACCTAAGCACACTCAAAGGCCAGCATAGCAGCCGAGGCGGCAGGGCTTACCTTCCACAATCTTGAACATTTTGAAGATGCCCTGGCCCACAACGCTGATGATGGATCCGTCGCCGGGGCTGAAGGAGCACTGCAGGTGTGGGCAGGTACATGGTGTGGACAGGTGAGTGGCGCGGCCACAGATGAGACCCTTCTGTTGGTCTGAGACCCTTCTGTTGGTCTGAATATGTGATCACAGCCCTGCCTTCACTACTACCTTGCAAAGCCCATGTTTGCTTTCATTTCCCTCCCCACTACCACTTACGCACCTGACCTGGTGTTGTCAACACTCCAGCTGCTTCCCTGTATTTTTGTTTCCCGCCTCCCCAATCCCAGTCCGCCCCTTACTCACATGGTACACTGGTGACCCCTGCTGGTTGGTGGTTTTTGCAACAGCCGCCACCTTGCTCTTCTCCCAGATCCAAAGCACCAGGTTGTACTCTGGCCCTCCACCCTGGGCAAGCAGCATCTTGCCATCTGCGCTGAAGCTGAGGCTGACGTATTCCTGTGAGAGGTGCCACATGCAACAACGTCAGTCAAGGCCTGGTTGCTGCGCCTGTCCTCTTCATCTTGACTGTTCAGCCGACCAAGCTGGTCAACGCGCATGGGTGACGATGCTGTTGCACAGCTGTGCACAAACCCTTGGCAGTGCTGGCCAGTGCGCTGCGCAACACCTGCCTCACCTTTGAGCCTGCGTCTGTAGACATGAGCACCTTCCTTCGTTTGAGCGTCTGCAGGTCGTATACCGTGATCATGGCCTTCTCCGAGCGCTCCGCCACGGCCAGGAGCTTTTTATTGCTCGAGACACAAATGGCTGAAATCCCATCTGACTCGAGCGTGCCAGGGATGAGGCGCTGTGTGCGCGTGTCTGCTGAGTACAGCACGACGTTGTGGCCTGCTGGATACACAACGGAGCCATCGTCGGCGTACGCGATGTTGTCCCCAACGTCGCCACGGAAGCCAAACACCAACCTGCGCGCCACACGAATGGAGTGCATGCTGCTGTCAGACTCTGCATGCAGGCACGTTCGATGTGCTGGCCTGCATGCATGGGGCAGCCTGTGCAGTGTCGCAGCGAATGGCACGCACTTGGGCGAAATTGTGGCCGTCGCCATATTGCAAACGTCACGCCCTTGCAGGCGTCCGCTGCTGTTGCTGCTGCTGTCTCAGACACGCTGCATCTAAGGTCTTCGAGTGCCTGTGTGTGGGTGACTGCTTAGCACGCTCAAACGTCTCTGCGTTCTGCAGGGACCCTCCTTAGCTTGACTGGGATGCAACTAGCTGCCTTGTTCCGCGGGGTTGCAACACCTCAGTCCGTACCTCGGGTCCCCCTGTGCGTGGTTTCTAAACAAATGCCCAGCCGCTCAGCACAGGTAGGCAATCGCTCGCTGTCATCGCGCCCAGATGGCGCCCACGAAAACCAAAGCATGGCTGGAAACGGAGCTCGGCAAGGCGCTTGCCGGCTGGGACGAGGCCATGCTGCAGTTCCTAGTGGAGTCCGTGGCCGCTTCCACCAAGCGATCTGAGGTCGACGAGGTGGTGCAGGTGAGGACCATGCTGTCATAGCTGTAATGAACAGGTCTGGGGAGCGCACGGTAGCCACTCAGTAGGTGCAGGGGCGGTATGAGCACTGCATGAGACATCTATGGCAGTGGTGTGTTGGCCGCTGTTTCTCTCTCACTCCACATACCTCCACACACCTCTGCTCGAATGCCTAGAACTTCTTGCCGGGCGAGCCAAAGGCCATTGCAATCCTGGACGCCTACTTTGGGTCCAAGCCAGCACCAGCTGCAGCTGGTGCCGCAGACCATGCCAGCAGTGAGCACAGTAACCCCAGCACTGCGGGAGGAGCTCGTTCAGCGTCTGGATCCGCAGGTGCCGGGTCTGCCGGGGCCCAGGATCAGCAGGCACCAGACGGCATGCGGCAGTACCACAAGGGCTCATCAGGGCCGGATGTGACGGAGTACCGTGCAGCTAACGAGGCCAAGCTGGTGAGCAGCAGTACAAGAGTGCGGTGCAAATGTTGCGTTTAAAATGTGTGGGCAACGCCTGTCAGATTTGTTATGTTCACAGTTTCGCGGGGGTAGCATGAGGAGAAGCGCAGCATGGGTGAACACTGGGTTTCGACGGGCCACATCCGCCCCTTCTCGATGCCTGCATGCTACAGGCGCGGCCCACTGAGCGCAGCAGCCCTGCTCAGCCCACCAAGGTGCTGGGCATGTTTAACGAGGGGGGCAGGCTCAGGCCGTCGACAGGGGCCGCCGCAGGGGCAGGCGGTGGCGGTGCTGGCGGCGGCGTCAAGAAGCAGCAGGAGAAACTCACAGGTGCAGTGGGCGCTGCGCAGTGGTGCACCTATGGTGCAGGTTACCTGCCTGTGAAAAGTGGGACGTTAAAGTGCAGCTTGTCAGCAGCACTGCGAAGCAAAGCACAGGCGTGACCCTCAATGAGCTCCAACACTCTTTCGCTACAATCCGTCTCCGTATCCGCTGCCCTTGATGTTTGCGCTGCAGCGGCCACATTGGAGCGGCCTGTGGTAAACTGCCTTGGGTGCGGCAAGATCTACGACTGCCGATCCGTCACCAGCGACATTGCACGCTTCTTAGGTGAGCACCAGGGACTCAGCGGTAATGCGCACCCATCTTCTACCGACCATCAGCATGGAGCAGGGAGTCGTAGGACGTCAGGCACGCCAGTGGTGCAGCAGATACACCATCAATGTGACACCAGTCCAGCAGCGCGTTGCAACAGGTTGCATTCACCGTTGCCGCAGGCGGACGGGGCTCTAAGCCCGCCTGAAGAGCGAACCGACGTGCAAGCCCCAGCAGCTTCAAGGATACGGGCACCTTCTGCCTGTCCTCATGCGCCGACCCTGTATTCCCACATGCCCCATGCGTAGACAAGGGTGGCGTCTGCACCTTCTGCGGAGAGAAGGTGGGCCTCACGTACCAGGAGCGGGCAGAGCAGCTTAGCAGGGCTGCGGCTGGCACTGCGGACCCTGACGCAGCCGACGGGAAAGCAGGGTCGAAAGACGGCGGCGCGGCGGCGGCGGTTGAGTTTAAGAACCGGTTGGTGGAGTATGACCGCAACGCAGCGAGGCGCACGACGGTCATTGATGATCAGAGCGATTACTTTGAGATTGACACGAATGCGTGGCTGACGGACCAGGTGCGTGGGGCGGGGGATGAGGGGAAGGGGGGCAGGTTGAGGGGCCTGCCGTGGCGCTTGGCAGCCAGGGTGGGGGGTCAGGGTGCAGGCAGATTGCCCTTGTGGGCAAGCGTAGGGCAAGGGACGAGGGAGGGGGCAGCTGCAGGTGATCGTTTCTGGCCTGCTGCTACAGTCTGCAGCCGTGGCAATTGCAGGCACATGTGTATATGAGCACATGGCGGCATAAGTTCACGTGCACGCTGTGCTCTTCGATGCGTGTTGCTTTGTCATTTATCGCACTCTGCTGGCCGTCACAGGAGCGCTCCGAGCTGCGGCGAAGGCGGCAGCTGGAGGAGGAGGCTGCGGCGGCAAAGCGCAACAAGATCACCGTCACCATTGACCTCATTGGACGCAAGGTGATGGCAGGGCAGCGAGGCGACTGCGGGGGGCGAGAGGGTGGTGGTGATGGGGAAGAG
>JAWZTI010000242.1:28598-39886 GCA_039880955.1 Chlamydomonas urium | reverse complement strand
CCGCATCCGCCGCCTGCCCCGCCTTGCCCGCAGCCATCGCCGCGAGCCTCGCAACCTCGGGCACCAGCACCGCAGGCTGGCCAGCAAGCGCCGCGATCAGCGCCGACGCCACACCCGCCCGCAGTTCGTGCGCATGGCGCAGCTTGCGCTCCTTCTTGGCGCCGCGCTGCCGCTCGACGGCCTTGCCCTTTGGCTCCGCCTCCTCTTCCGCAGCTTCCTCGTAGCTCCCAACAGCGCCCGCCAGCGCTGCAGCCGCCTCGCCCAGCGCTTGCTCCGCCCCCAGGGCCCTGGCAGCCTTCACCGCCGCCTTGGCCACTTGCTTGGCGTGGGGCGGCGCAAGCGCAAAGTCCAGGACAGCGAGCACCGCGGTGTCGCGAAGGGCCGGCGCATGCGCGCCTCCCTTCGTCGCCGCCAAGCTCGCCAGCTGGCAGACGAGGGCCAGAACCCGCTTGGCTGCGGACGCCGCCGCTGAGGGAAGGTCGGCGGCCCGTGACGGCGTCAGGAACAGCGCCTCCAGTCGCCGCAGCAGCGCCTGCAGCGCAGCCAGCAGCGCGGCTTCTGGCAGCGACGGCAGGTGGCGCATGGACAGGGCGCCGCACACGACCTCCCAGTCCTCGTCGCCCAGGCTGGAAAGGCAAGAGGCCTGCGCAGGGCATTGCCACAGGGCGGATGGGTGCAGGTAAGAGCACGGTGATCACAATCAAAAACTGAAGTTTGATGCACCTCCAACCCAGACCAGACCCAGCAGAGTGCAAGCATGAACTGGGGCGAAAAAACTTGTGCTGCCCACCCCTACACCAAGTCAATGCATAACAATGCTCACGAGCTTGTGACGCCCTTGCACTAAGGCGGCGCCTAGCAAAGGCGTTCCCCAGACCAACCCTGTGCATGGCGCCCCATGGGCACTCGTATCCCCACCTGCAGCTCTGCCTTGGCCTCCTCCGACAGACCCGCCGCGTTGAGCAGCTCATCCGCCTGCTGCAGTGCCGCGCGCCTCATGCCCGCCTGCGGGGCCGTCAGCGCCGCTGCCAGCGTGAAGCCGCTGCTGCCACACAGCGCATGCGCCGTGCCCGCAAGCGCCTCGTTCACAAAGTCGTAGATCGCCTTTCGCTGCTGTGGCGACGGCCCCGCTGCCTGCTGCTGCTGCTGTTGCTGCTTGCCCTCTGATGCAGAGCCCAGCGCGGCGTTGATCGCAGCATCCACATCCTGCGGGTGGCGCCGCTCCAGGGTGCACAGCAGCTTCTTGGCAGCTGCCTTCACCTCCGCCGAGGGTCCTGCGACGACATCCGCTTTCTTGGCCTTCTTGCCGCTTGCGGACCTTTGCTGAGGCTGGCTTGGCGCGGCAGGGGCACAGCACCCGGCCAGCAGCCTGGCAGACACGGCCTGGGCCTCCTGCTGCAGCAGGCCAGCGGCCGCCAGATGATTGAGCGTCTCTGCTGATGCCTCCACACCCCCAAGCAGCTGCTTGACCAGAGTGTCCGTCAGCAGCCGGATGAAGGACTGGATGCGGCTGCCGGACTTGTGCAGCGCGTCAAGCTCCGGTACCAGCGACGGGGAGGCCAGCAGCGCCTGCAGAACATGTGAAGACAGGGCGCACACAGGCAGAGTGTGTTGTGAGCCAGTGTTGGCGAGTGCACATGCCAGACAACATCGGTTGTGAGCACCAGCTCAGCACATCAGCAACTGTATCATCCTCCACACTGATCCCACCTCAGCCGCCACCACAGTGCTGCACCCCGCAGCTCCCTGCTGCGCTAACCTGGGTGACCCCACAAAGCGCACTGTGTGGGCGCCCACACACAGGCGCACCAGCTGCCCCTTGCTCCCGGCCAGAAGCTCACCTTGAGCGCAGGCGCTGGTAGCTCGCTGAAGTCGGGCTGCGTGGAGGCGAGGTGGGACAGCACCAGCAGTACCGTCCGCACATGCTCAGAGCTGGGCTCCATACCCTTGAGCATGGACACCGTCACCGCTGCAGAGGGGAGCGGCAGGTTGGGTGGAGGATGGTGAGGCGAACAGGTCTATGAGGGCGAATGGGCGAATAGAAGACCCCTGAACACCCACACTGGTGAAGGCACGAGAGAGATGGCAAGTGCAGCTGCCAGTATGGACATACAGGATGCAACAGGGCATGTGTGCAAGCAGCCATGCTTGGCTGGGCGCGCATTCTATTGCAATTGCATGGATTGCCTGGCATAACAAAGGACATTCATGTGCACAGAGAGCCGTGGCGCCTCAGGGAATACAAACTGTATACAAGCTCAGCGGGCAGATGCCCTAGCGATTCTCACTTCTCATCACAGGCGGCCAACCAGGCATCTTTGTGGTGTACTGCGCATGCGCTGCACACCACACGATGTACAGGCCAAGGTCATGAATGCACTGGACTGCAGCACATCCAGCCAACAAGCTAGAGGCACTAGGCCAAGGCGGCCTAGTGGTTGCGTTACTTGCCTCACACAGCTGACTGGTAGCCCCAGCATCACAGCCAGTCCTGCCCCCTCACACGCTACCTGCACCCACGCAGGTGATTGCTGCCCCCAGCGGCATGGCCCATCCTTCCCTCCTGCCCGCTGACATGCTGACAAACGCCACCTTGGACCTGCTCACCTGAAAGAAACGCTGCGCTCAGCACCGCACGGCTGGCCATCTCAGCGATCACCATGAGCGTCGCTGCCCTATAGTCGCTGGCGGCTGCCGCGTCCAGACCGTCGACCACGTGCGGTAGCAGCCTCTCAACAAGCGACTCGTCGATCTTAGCGCTGGCAACCACCTCGCAAAGTGTGACTGCGTAAAAGGACAGGTAGGTACGGTTGCAGGTCTTCTTCTGGCCCAGGCGACGGGCGCCGTCGCAAACAAAGCTCAGGATTGCCTGCGCAAGCAGGGAACCATAATCAGCAACGTGCAAACCGTTGGAATAATAGCCGAGTGAACGTGCCTGTGCAGGCGCTGGTGCTGCAGGCTCAAAAAGCGCACACCAAACATATGCCGATGTCAAGCCGATGCCCATGACGCAGACTTGAGGCAACAACTCCTGAAGCCCGAGTCTCCTCCAGGGCAACCTACCGCGTCGTTGACGCAGCGCTTGACCAGCACCTCGCGGGGCAGTGCAGCACCGCTGGTTTGGATGGGCGCCAGCCACATCCAGCCGCCCTGCTTGGTGCTGCCCAGTGCCAGTGTCTGCACCAGCCGCACGAACTCATTGGTGCCGTGGTATGGCAGCGCACACAGCAGCAGCGACTCCACGTTGAACTCATTCACCCTGTCAAGGAGCATGAGGCAAGGAAAAACTTGTTGCAGGCGCTAGCATTGGCCGTTTCATGCTGGCAAACCCCCTGTTTCAGCCCCACCACTGCCAGCACGTGCATGCTATTGGCTGTGTGCATTCCCAAGCCGCTGCATGGCTTCCTGACCACCCACCGGAAGCGCCTGATAAGGTACTCCAGGGCCTTGAAGGCTGGCGGTGCCAGAAAGTAGATAGACAGCTTCAGCAGGAACGCGTCAATTTGCTCGTCCAGCGCTACCAGCACATCGGCTGTCTGCGACTCGCGGCTGAAGGTGGTGGTGGCTGCGCTGAACAGGCTGTGATGAAACTGCGCAAAGCGAGGGTCCTTGCGGCAAAGCTCCTCCAGCCCTGCACAGCGATGTCAGAAAGGCAACCCACAACGATGATGAGCGTTGTAGCAAGCAGAAGGCGCGACTCTGCATCGAGGCCAGGTGACGGCGCCGCTGAGCCGCCATCCTCCCCCCGCAAGGGCCAAACCCATGCAGCCGCCCACAAGGCTCACCCTCGCAGCCAATTTTGTGAATTGTGATTATATCGATGTCGGACGCTGCCTGGTAATCGAACAGCAGCGATGCCTTGCCACGGATCGGGGCTTTGCCGCCTGGTGCAGCAGGCTTCTTCTGCTGCTTGGCAAGCGCATTCAGCTGCGCCGCAAGACTGGAAGCCATGGTGTGGCCTCGCCCTAGGGCGCTTAGGTGAGCTCGATACAAAGCGCACTGTCCTGAAATTTGCAACAGAGGTGTGGAGAAGGTTAAAGTGTGACTGTGAAATCCCTTCCCCAACGCAGCGTCTTGTTGCTGCATTACAGCATTTTGTTAATGCGGTTGTCAATTCAGACGGGTGGCGGCTCACAGTGCGCCGGCGCCCACCTGTCGCGCCGTGGACGCCCCCTGCAGCTCAGCGCCACGCCTGAATCAGCATGCAGACGCGTTGCCGTGGCTCGAGCCACACCACCACGCAGTAGTGCTCGTGCACCTTTGCGCCAGGACGATGCAGACAGCCTGCTGGAGGAGTTCAGTCTCCTGGATGAGCTCTTTGGAGGTGCAGAACCCCATGCATCCATGGCTGATGCAGGGGTTGAGGAGGGTGGCAGTGCATATGATGAGGGCCAGGAGGATGGGCAGCACCCAGAAGCTTCAAGCAGCGACAGCCACAGCACAGCACGCGAATCACCTGTGCTGCCTCAGCGACAGGCGCTGGGTCGCTCAGCCGCCAGGCCCTGGGAGCGCGCCGTGCCACAGGCTCAGCAGCTCCCTACTGTGCAACCTGCACCACCTGGGCTCTTGCAGAGCCGCAGGAACGGCAGTAAAAGCAGCAGCTCAGGCGTGGGCGCACCTGTTCAGCCTTTGAAGCTGGCTCGCCAGACGCCCCGGCTGACCCTGAAGGCACGACCCTTGGAATCGGCAGTGGCACCAACTGAGGCAGTTGGGGCAGCTGATCCGATCGTAGCAGGGCAGTGGCCATCCCATCCTCCAGCAGCGGCAGCAGCAATAGCTAGTCCCAGCGCAGCCGCTGAACCTGATGGTGTGAAGCTGAGGCCTCGTCCCCAGCTGCCCACCCTGATGGGAAAGTTGAACCGGGAAACTACTGCTGGGACAGCGTCTAGTGCGGGCACACGGTCAGGGTTAGATGCACTGGCTACCTCCCGGCGACAAGCCTCGGGGGCCGGTGGTACAGCAGCAGGTGTAGGCAGGGGGCCAGGGGACGTGGCACAGCAGCAGAGCAGATCAGAGACGGCGGCACGAGGTGAAGAAGAGACCGCGGCAGCGGCGGCAGCAGCGGCGGCGGCGTGGTTTGCGCAGGACCCTGTGTTCCAGGCTGCTGAGGCCGCTGCGGCAGCAGGGCGGCGCTCACTGCCAGCTGAGGTGGACAGCGTGGGCACTGCAAGCAGCAGCAGTGGCAGCAACGATGCTTGGCCCTCTCATCTGCTTGAGCGTTCATCAATGACGGCAGGATACAGCAGGGTCGCAGACTTGCTGGAGCCCCTCCCACTGCTGGAGTTGCAACCGCCCACAGACATGCCCCCGCCCTGGCAAGCACAACCCTGGCTTGAGCGTCCCGCTGCCACAACCAACCTCTCATCATCGTCGTCTGCTCCCGCCTCCTCCTCCAGCCTGCCGGGCATGGCCAACTCAGCGCCCCTGGTCACAACCTCCAGAGGCAGCAGCGGTGCACAATTCATCCCATCTACACGTGTCAGCCGCCGCAAACGCGTTGAACCATCAGCATCGACACAGCTGCAGGCAGCGCTGGCACGAGAGATCGCAGCAGTCACCAAGCCGCCCTCCCAGCGGCAGGCCGAGCGCGCAGCAGGGCCCAACAGGGGTGGTGGCTCTGCAGGACCGGCGCCCCTGCTGATGAGGCAGGTCACGCCGGAAACGCTGCCCGGCGGCTTGTCGAGCGGTGGGCAGCTGCCAGACGTCAGTGAGCTGCCTGCTGAGGTGGATGCGACGAGCTGGCGCCTGCATGCCCGCGTCCGCTTTCCCAAGGCAAGGGCAGGGGAGGGGTGGGCCCCGGCAGGGAGAGGCAGCGCCATGGGCCTGGCTGTAGGGTTGGGGTTGTGCGGCAAGTGTGAGGGTGGTGCATCATCTTGATCGCGATATACATGCTGTTGGAAGCGCGCTTGCGATTTGTCCCTATCTCGATAGTGGGCAAGGCCTTGCGCTTTTTCCAGAGTCTTCTTCGCCAGCATGTACCGATGTCTCCAACCGCAAAATGTTGTCTGCGCTTGCAAACGCCCTGTCACCTGCTCCCATTCTCCCTTCAGGTGTATAACACAGCTTGGCACAGCAGTTGGTACGAGTTCCTGTCTGACCTGTGGACGGCGGTTGGCAAGGCGCACGAGGCCCTGGCCAGCGGCTCTGAGCGTGCCCCAGGGGCGCTGCTAACTCCTGGCTCTGCTGCGCGTGCCGCCCAGCAGCAGCTTCTGGAGGATGCGTATGAGTTTGCGGAGCTGTGCTGGAAGTCGCAGGACAGCAGGTGGGAGGATGTGTGCTGAAGCAGGAGTCAGGGAGGACTGGTTGTCACTAGCCGTGCCTGCCAGCGTGTACTGGGGGATGAAGAGTAAAAGAGGCCTGCCCCAAGGGGCGTGTGCTTTGAGGGGGATGGGGTGCATCAGGCAAATTTTGGCGATGCTGGTAGGAGGAGGAGGCAGTCAGGGAGCACTGTGATTCACACGTCCGCAAGTAAATGGTCCAAGAACAGTGGATGGGCGTGGGAGACGTATGCGCTCAGCACAACTCAGAAGCCCACCTCCATCCAACAAATCTTTTGTGGTGCACCTGCAGGGTCAAGGTGGGGCTAGCGCTGGCCGTCGCTGACACCCTGGTTGCATTTGAGGCCATGTTTAAGGAGTGCGCTGCGATGCTGCTGCCGGTGAGTGAAGCCTCTCTGCAAGCAGCGTGGCACGTATTTGGCTGAACATTCTGAAGCAAAACACCAACCTACAATAACGCTTGCTGCACATATACTGGCTGCGCCTTGTCAGGACCTGATGGCCAAGGGTGTGTTGCCGCTGCTGAGGCTGATGTACCCAGAGGACTACGGCCCCTTCTTGAGCCGCGTGCAACAGGAGCTTGGTGACAGCTGGCCGCCATCGGTGCTCACTCCTAAACCATTGTCCAAGCTGGTGGCGAGGTTGAGGGGTCTCAAGGCAGTGCACCCTGAGGTGGACCTGGGAGTGCTGGCATTCCTGGATGAGGCTTGCAACCTGGTATAGCCCTAGCACTGTGCAGGGTGCTGACCATGATATGGGACTGTCACTGTTTTATCATATTATGATCTTGATGTGCTAGCTGGTGTGTTGCTTAACAATCTCACCCCCAAACAACTCATGGTTGCAATGATTGTGAAATGTTACAGCTACTGCGTCCAGACTGCAAACACATGCCTTGCCGATGAAATGGCAACCAGGAAACAAACACTGCGCAGCTAATGTGATGCAGAACAGACGTGCGTGCGTGTGAAGAAAGCGGCACATGTACACAACTGGCATGGGAATGGAGGGAAAGGGCGAAAGAGGGTCAAACGAAGAAAAGACAAGTAAGTCAACCAGCTCAGCAAGGAACATGGAGCCTTGGGGGCAGCCACCCGGGGCATCAACTGCGAACGTGCGCCCTTCAGGGCAAGTGGGCGACAACCATGTTGCCTTGTGTCACACACAAGACATTGGCTTCGCGAGGGGGCTCCCGGGCTGCATGAATGAAGCCCTGCCAGATGCGCAACGGCCAACAGTCCTCCTGCAAACAAAACCTGTCACCCTGTGCCTACATAACTATCAGGCCATGACTGACATACTGATTTGCTGACTGGCTAACTTACTGCACCACCCACCTCAAGAGACCAACTGCCACGCAACAACAAGGACCCCAGGCCTTGGCGAATAGTCCTGACCTAACTCGGTGCAAAAGTGGACTCCAACAACTTGCTTTGCCATCGGCTGCAGCTTGTGTTTTCGCATGGGGTTTCGCATGTGCAGCAGGGCCGCTGGGGCGCCAAGCCAGGCGGCAACGGTGAACAACCAGGCCTGCCTCTGCACACGGCTCATCAAGCAGATGGAGCGCTGTTTTGCGGGTCCCGCTAGGGAGAGGCGCTTCGCCAACCCGCCTGCAATAGGATGACCTTGAATCCTCGCTGCCGCCCCTCCCCTCAGCCCCTGCTCAATGAGAGTGCCTTGGCCCCTGGTGACTGGCCGGAGCCTCAGCCCCTGGTGACTGGCCGGAGCCTCAGCCCCTGGTGACTGGCCGGAGCCTCAGCCCCTGGTGACGAACCAGTGCTTCAGCCCCTGGTGACGAACCAGTGCCTCAGCCCCTGGTGACGAACCAGTGCCTCAGCCTAGGAATCCACCAGTGCCTAGGCCCCCGATTACCAACCAACGTGGTGACTGACCAGTGCCTCAGCCCCTTGCAGCGTACATGTTTGCGTACACCACAAGGACGGCAAACACCACTGCCCATGCGACTTGGTAGTACCACTTGTTGGGCACAAAGGAGGGCGTGGGCATGTTCCAGTCGACGCGGTCCCAGTAGGAGGTGGCCTTGGCCTCCTTGGGTGCCGCGGCGCGGGGCGCTGCGCTGCGGTACTTGGCACTACAGGGGGATGGGAGGCAGGCATAAAGCACGCATAAAGCAGGCACGAAGCGTGTTGCTGGGCACAAACTTGCGTTGGCTAGTGAGGACTTGTTGATGGCGATGACGGCATGGGAGTTGCTGGGACATGATTGGTGGGTTGGTATTCAAGGTCCCCTGCGCAACTGTTACTGCAGGGCAAGCAATTGCAGAGGAAGAGACCAGGCAAGGAGGGTATCAGGGATGGTGGCTTTGCACATCTCTATGTGGCTGCTGTTGATTCACCCATCAATCATTCACCCCACACCAAGCTCCCTATGCTTCATGCAGCCTGACACCAGCCTTCATCAGTCGCACCACTGTTCATCCTGCTGTAACTTGCACATTAACCGCTAAGTGGCGGCATATGTTTGTCTGCGCTGCAAGTGGCCCAGGTCTCAGCTTTTCCACGATGCATGCTTCCCCCTTACCAACCATCCCCCCTGGCAGCTGCTGCTTGCTGTCTGCCTGACATTTTTCTTGCCCTTCAACCAGCCCCAGGACCCCGCGCCCCCTTCCTTCTAGCCCTGCACCTGCACCCACTTTCGTCGCCAGCTGTCGCTCTGCAGCAGCGGGATTCGCACGTGCTCCTCTTCTGACAGCTCCAGCTTAGGCGCCTCCAAAATATACCGCATATTCTCCGCCTGCTTCTTAATCTTGCGCACAAGGTGGCTCCTCTCAACGTCCTTCAGCGTGTCAATGGCGTCCTGCTCACGTCCGACTGCCTGGGGCAGTGCAGCAGGGTCATGAGACAGCGTTTGTCAGTGATCGAATCAGCCAACAGGAACAGCCCCAACAAAGAACAATCCAGCACATGAGGCGGTCCTGCTGAACATGGCTGTGCATGTGATGAGCCCTGAACCGGCCCAGCCTGACGGAGAGCGCTGCGTCACTTCCCCTCCCACCCTGTAGCCGCATCTGCATCCTTCCATGAAGAGGTTTGGCGCCTGCAAGCTTCCAGGCGACGCAAAGAGTGCCAGTTAACCACCGCGCCTGCACACTCCCGCTCCTAGTTCCTGCAGCCTCAATGTTACCAAACCCTGACCTGTGTCGGGCGCTCACTTAGCAGGCCAACACAAGCCCCAGCAGNCCCCCCCCCTTTGCAGTTCCCATTCAACGCTGTTGTGACCTCCGCAAAAACGCCAACCTAATGGGCCAGCACCAGCTACAGCTGCACTCCATGCCGATGCAGAGCCCTGACAGGTCTGTGTCGGACGCTCACCTGGTACGCCAGTGCCAGCCACAGCAGCACCTCCCCTCCAAGCTGCGAGTCGCGCCCCGCGTCGTCCACGCCCTTCTCAAGCAACCGCACAGACGCACCATACTCGCCGCACCTGCGCAGCCGCACAGGACACTGGCAGGTCAGTCGCCGAGCGCCAGTGTTTGAACCAGGCGCTGTGCAAACGGCGCCTGATGCTCCTGCACGAGCCGAAACCACACAATGAGCAGGCTCGCCCTGCTGCACACCCCTCTCCGCCCCCTGCTGTCACGAAATTCCTAACGCCCTTGAGCAGCAGAGCCCAAATTATCAGGGCACTTGCAGGGACATGCATGCAACGTACGAAATTCGGGTGTGCTTGTTGACCCTTGCCATTGGTGGGTCAAGGGCGCCCCCAACGTGTGAACAGCAGCTGCCTACCTGCACCCGCCTGACCCGTTCCACAAACCCAGATGCGACTCACTCATACGCCTCCTTGCCAAGCATGAAATTCTTGCTCTGCTTGGCCCGCAGCTCATCCTCCGCCGCCTTGAGCTCAGCGGCGCGCTGTTTGAGCTTCTCCTTGATCTTGTCTCTGTACTTCTGCCCGACCTCAGTACCGCTGGTGGGGCCCAGCTCCATGGCCACGAACTCGTCCTCATCTATGTCGTTCTCAATGGCTGGGTGAGGTGGCGCAACGGCAGGGTGTATGAGCTGGTGAACGCTGTGTGCTTGGGGTTGTTGAACGCGTGGGCGCTGGTGGCCTTGCATGGTCACTGCCACATGTGCGCAGGCAGGCGGGCCTGACGCCTACGGTTTCACTCGAGGCCCGATGCTGCAAGGTTAGAGCGCGTCACGCCGCCGCAATGCATTTGCGTCCTGTGCACACGCGTTTTGAAACGGCTCTTGGGTTGCTCACCCAGGGCGAAGCGCTTGGCCGCTGCGTCCAAGTAAGATCGATCGCGCAGCTTGCCGAATATGTCCTCTGCCTTGCTTGGCTGCGGTGCTGCGCGCGCAGGTGCGCATGGCCTGACATGCACCACTCGTAGGCCTGGGTGCACCTTGAGCGCCTGGCGGTGCGGCGGCAGCGCCATCCTCATGCTGCGTTGGCTCTGCCCGAGGGCAGGAAGGTCGTGTCTCAGAATGGTGCAGGAATGCAGTGCTGAGCGAAACCCTACAAACTCGAGCAAACATGATTTTTAACTGCCAAGTGCCTACATGGTTTTGTGGCAGGCCTGGCCACAGGCTTGCTTGCGATGAATATGATTTATGCAAGGAGGTGTCAACAGCGCAACGCCATGCAATCTTGCAAACAAAAATAAGGTCGGTTCGTGCCAGGCAACTGCAGTGCATTGCATTCTGTTGCACCGCACTGTGGCCATGTGTGCCATGTGCTGTAGGTAAGGCACTCTGTTGTGAAAGCTGCACTATGTGCCGACGGATGCACAAGCAGCACCCGCACACAAGGCACAGCCACTCACGCTGCAGCCGGCAAGCGCACTTGTGCGCGACACACAGGTGCCCAAGGCGCCACCTTAAACCCAACCAGCTGGTTTCGCCTCGTAATCGTAAATTTGCCTCTGTGCGTGGGCAAATTCAGTGGTAGAATCTGAGCGTTGTCACTTATAGTGGTTACAGTTTGCAAAGTGACTTCTCCCTACCTCCTCACAGTGGGAATATCTCTCCTAGGACTTTACCACAG
>JAWZTI010000242.1:9485-28548 GCA_039880955.1 Chlamydomonas urium | reverse complement strand
ATGGCATGGCCATGTCAACACGCACCCACTGTGAATCTCTCCTAGCAGTGACACAATCCTTAAACGCACTAACCACTGTTTTACGCCCATCAACTGGACCTCTGTTACGATTTCAAACGCACCATAAACCAGCAATGCCACAGTGGAACCCCCCTTACCACAGTGGAAAACACACTGGCCACTGTGAAAACCCCCTAAAGCCCACAGGCCACTGTGGAAACTGCCTCCTCACAGTGGGAATATCTCTCCCAGAAATTTACCACAGTGACAACAATAAACCACAACAAGCTATCGAAATCGTCAGATTGTATTTTTTGAGCCAGCACAATACACAACTCTGCTTCCCCTCCCTCTCCTAGCCGAGCAACCAATAGGTTGAAGGCTCAAACCCCTGTACCCTTCCCCCTCCTAGCCTGGTAAGCCTGTGGACTGGCTCCAGCCAGGAAGACTGCAACTCATGCTCATCTCATCCAGCTGCTCTTGGCCAGCTTGAGCCTTGAGCCTCAAGCTATGGCAGCATCATGATCTGCGAACAGGCAAAACAAATCATCATGTTTTGCAGTGTCTGTGATGGAGCACTGTCTGCATGGCATTGCATGCCGCTGTTACACTAGGTTGACCCCCAGCAAAGCAAGCAAATGTTACACACTGTTCGCACCTTATACTGTTGCTCCGAACTTTACCACTGTCCATGTGATGTTTGGAGCAAGGAAGTCTGTGTGGACAATGCAGTTGCATGTGGCCAGGGTGATGTAGCTCTCGTAGGAGTCGTAGTACTCCGGGAAGCGCTCACGGTACCATACAGCGTAGTCCAGCACAGACCTTTGGTGGGCAGAGACAATGGAGTTGAGGCACGCCATGATGTCCTTGATGCCTTGAGTGACAGCGTTGAGCTTTTGCTCAGTTGTCATGTTGAGCGTGACCACTCCTTCACCGCTTTCCTCGCAGCCGCCAAACTGCGCAGCATCACGCTCAGAGTACTTGAAGAACAGATCTGCAAACTTGGCAAATCCTCTGCGACTCCAACGCGTGATGTTGAAAGAGTATGGAGTGCCAGAGATGTTGAACTCGAGGGAGGCCTCGTATGAGGCTCTGATGGTGGCTTTGACGTTCACCGAAGACCCCATGATGGGGCAGATGAGATCCAAAGAGCGTGCAATGGTGTCCATCTCAAACTCTGCAAACATTTGTCAAGGTTGAGGTTACAGTTAGCTGAGAAAAAAGAACCTGAGCATGCATCGGTATGACATGCAGTGCCCTGAGCAGAAGCATTGCATGCACCAGCCACCAATGAGCCTTGATGAACGTTGTTAATTTCCTTGCTTTCCCTGATGATGTGGACCATGCGACAACATGGCATGGCATGGCATAATGTTTTAAAGCAGCCCGGCGAAACAGGTGAACGCATTGTAGATGAGTGCCTGCATGAGCCAATGTGGAACACGCCATCCTAATTGCATGCAATGCCACAGCATGGCTGGAAAATGCTGTGTGTGCCAGCATGAAGTGCTTTTCGCAAGGTATGCATGGCGCAAAAGAAACCAGGTATGGAGGCAGGACGCGCACGCTGCCGGCCATGAACCCTCCAGAAAGGAGATGCCACAGCGAAACGGTCTCAGGACGCGTGACAACGGGCGTGACAACAATGGAGCCTCACCTGAAACCGCGCAGGAAGCGAACTCTCAAGGTCGACGGTGGATGCGCGTCAATGCCTACAGTTCGGACACCCAATGAGGCATGCAAGCGTGTTTGGAGGTCAGTTTCAGCCCAGGAGGCGTTCTCGACGCATGCGCCACGCACTGGCAACCAAGAGCACGGCCACAACACCATGTATAAACGCACCAGGTCCTTGCGCAGGCCAGGGGTTGTCTCGCGCTGTCGGCAGTCTTGCTAGCCCGTCGAGGTCGGGCCGAAAAAACATGTCCACACCCCCACACCAGCATTGTATGCTTCTATCATGTTTGGTGTGTCTTTGCTGAGTACCTTGCCTGTGGTGGCCGGTCGATCGATCAGTGCAGCTGCTCCTTTGATGGGGGCCGGTCTTCCCGATAAGCCACGCCGCTTGTGCGTTATCCTTTCTTGATCTCCCTCTGTGGTGGGCGTAAAACAGTGTTACCCTCTGCAAAACGTAACAAATAGTGGTTTCAGTTTGCAGAGTGACTTCCTATTGCACCCTCACAGTGGGATATCCCTTCCAGATGCTTACCACAGTGACTTCGGTGCATCACATGTAACCACAGTGGACCATTCTACCTTGTGATTTCCTGTTTACAGTGTAACATGCCCATGGCTTGGTCACATCAGTGTGTATCCACTGTGAATCTCGCCTAGCAGCGCCACTATCTCCAAACGCACTAACCACTGTTTTGCACCCATCAACAGGGCCACTGTTACGATTCCAAACGCACCACCAACCACAGTGACTTGTCATAAGGTGATTACATGCCAATGGCGCCGCGCCCCTAACCGGCAGCAGGCAGGGCCGGGGGAGGTTTCCGCCCTCAAACCAAAGGAAGGCTGTGGAAAGCACCCTTCCAGTCACAATGGGAACCCCATCAGCCACAATGGGAACCCCATCAGCCACAATGGGAGCCCCATCAGTCACAGTGAGAGCCCCCTCAGTCACAGTGGGAGCCCTCAGTCACAATGGAAGCCCCGAGTCACTCTGGGAACCTCCAAGTCACAGTGGAAGCCCCGAGTCACTCTGGGAACCTCCTGCTGCCCGTTGGGGGGGTGCCATTGGCATGTAATCTCTGAACCTACGAGTCACAGTGGGAACACTTACAGGCAGTGGGAGCCTCCCTTGCCAATCCACATGGACAGTCTGGACAACATTGGGCATCATTTTGTCCCTATCCAACAACCCTATAGGTCACCATATTACATCGATAGGGACATTTGGACATCTTTTTCTTCTTCTTTCTGATATTTTCAAAAAGTATTATATAGACTTCTAACCATCCTCTTTTTAAAAAAAAGGACGTCCCTTTTGTCCCTGGACACTCATCTGACCTACACACCATCACTTTCTACAAAATGGCATTGCCCTACTTATGTCCTCTGCCCCTTCCCTTTGTCCTACGCCACGATGTGGGAGCATCCGCAGTCACTGTGCGAACCCTTACAGGCAGTGGGAATCTCATCAGTCACTGTGGGAACCCTTACAAGCAGTGGGAGCCTCCTCAGTCACTGTGGGACCACCCTAGTCACTTTCGAAACTCCCCTTGCCACCCATAAAAGAAACTTGGACATCCTGGACAACTTTGGACATCAATCTGTCCCTACCCAACAACCCTTCGGGTCACCATATTACACTGATAGGGACATTTGGACATCTTTTTCTCCTTCTTTCTCAAAGTTCAAAAAGTATTATTATATAGACTTCTAACCATCCTCTTTTTTAAAAAGGACGTCCCTTTTGTCCCTAGACACTCATCTGGCCACCACACCATCACTTCTCAGAAAACAGCTTTGACCCTACTATGTCCTCTGTCCCTTATATATGTCCTACGCCAACCTGTGCTTGAGGCACTGTGGCAGTCTCCTCAGTCACGGTGAGAGCATCCTCAGTCACAGTGGGAGCCCCCCTAGTCACTGTGGGAGCCTTGGTAACTGTGGGAGCCCTTGGTAACTGTGGGAGGCACCTAGTCACTGTGGGAGGCACCCCAGTCACTGTGGGAGGCCCAGTCACTGTGGGAGGCATCCTAGTCACTGTGGGAACCCTTACAGGCTGTGGGAGCCCCCTACAGTGGGAAATGCCCTTACTAGAGGCTTTTGGACAACACTGGACAACATTTTGTCCCTATCCAACAACCCTTCTGGTCACCATATTACACTGTTAGGGACATTTGGACATCTTTTTCTTCTTCTTTCTCAAACTTCAAAAAGTATTATCATATAGACTTATAACCATCCTCTTTTTATAAAAAGCACGTCCCTTTTGTCCCTAACCTCTCACTCATCTGACCACCACACCATCACTTCTCAGAAAACAGCTCTGCCCTATCAATGTCCTCTGTCCCTTCCCTATGTCCTACGCCAACCGGTGAGAGCCACACTTGTACAGTCAAAAGATTGATTATATGCCCATGGAGTCCAGAAAAGCTGCGCTAAACAAGGACGCAAGAACTTCGAGCCCCACACAACTGGGACATGTGTTGCTGTCGTTTGCATGCTCCCGTTGTTTATCTCATGTAAATGAATGGAGCGTTACACAGACGTGGAACTGAGAGCGATTCTAGACAGCGACGACCCGCCGCCTGCGGGGGTGAGTCGTCGGATAGCCAGAGAGGAGTTGGAAGCGCGGAAGGACGCGTTGATCGAGGAGCTGCGAGTCGATTTGGCACTTCTCAGGTTAGCTCGTTTGTGGGTATGGTCATGCGAGAGGGAACGGATGTCAGGGACTTGTGGTCAGGTGTACTTGCGACTGACTCCATGATTGCATGCATGACCACAGTGAATCACATTGATTGGTAGTGAATCACAGTGGAGTCTACTAGACAACCTTATCGCGTTCAACGCGTGCGGCCCTCGTGTAAACAGTGACTGTGAGATGGCATTTACAGTGTTTACAGTTCTCAAACGCACTAACCACTATTTTACGCCCATCAACTGGACCTCTGTTACGATTACAAACGCACCATAAACCACAGTGACCACAAAGCCGCCCCACAAAGGAAACTCAGGTGGGAGCCTCACAGCCACCGTGGGAACCCTTCAAGTCACAGTGGGAGCCCTCATAGCCACTGTGGGAGCTTGGCTGAGCTGCTTCCCTAGCTTTTCTAGGCCTGCTTCTAAATGAGCTTCAAGCCCAGCCTTGACCCCCTTGCCAATGAACTCCAAGTCATCCTTGGTCTGAGCGCCGTGCTGGTTAAGACCTGCGTAGATTGCCCAAGCGACGGTCACGTTGCCGAAGACCGCGCCAATCACCGAACCAGTGAAGTTCAGGTACTTCCCTGCGATAGGCATCCCTGCATGGACAAAAGAAATTTGTTCAAAAGCCAAGCTATTGAATGGCATGTGTGCGAACGGCGAGAGAGTGCCGAGCAGCATCCACATGCACCAACTCTCACCTTCCACAAGAGTCACAGTGGGAGCCCTACAGTCACAGTGGGAACCATCAGTCACTGTGGGAACCATCAGTCACTGTGGAAGCTTCCTCAGGCAATGTGGGAACCCTTACAGGCTGTGGGACCCCCTACAGTGGGAAATGCCCTTGTCGATCAACAAGAGGCTTTTGGACAACTTTGGACATCAATCTGTCCCTATCAATCAACCCTTGTAGTCAACATATTACACTGTTAGGGACATTTGGACATCTTTTTCTTCCTTCTTATCAAACTTCAATAAGTTTATTATATATACACTTCTAGCTATCCTCTTTTTAGAAAAAGAATGTCCCTTTTGTCCCTAACCACTCATCTGGCCTACACACCATCACTTCTCAGAAAACAGCTCTGCCCATACTATGTCCTCTGCCCCTTCTCTATGTCCTACGCCAACCTGTGGGAGCCACACTTGCCACTGTGGAAATAGTGGGAGCCCTAGTTACAGTTGGAGCTTCCTCAGGCACTATGGGAGCCCTCAGTCACCGTGGGAGGCACCATAGTCACTGTGGGAACCCCTACAGCCCCATACAGTGGGAAATGCCCTTACTAGAGGCGTTTGGACAACTCTGGACAACACTTTGTCCCTATCCAACAACCCTTGTAGTCAACATATTACACTGTTAGGGACATTTGGACATCCTTTTCTTCTTCTTTCTGGTATTTCAAAAAGTTTATTATATATACACTTCTAGCTATCCTCTTTTCAAAAACAAATGTCCCTTTTGTCCCTAACCACTCATCTGGCCTACACACCATCACTTCTCAGAAAACCGCAATGCCCTATCAATGTCCTATGCCCCTTCTCTACGTCCAAGGCCTTTGCATTTGGAACATCCCCTAGCTGTGGGAGCCCTTACAGACATGCCACCGGTTCGAACAGGTTTAGCCTCTGTGCGTGGGCAAATTCAGTGGTAGAATCTGAGCGTTGTCACTTATAGTGGTTACAGTTTGCAAAGTGACTTCTCCCTACCTCCTCACAGTGGGAATATCTCTCCTAGGACTTTACCACAGTGACAACCGTAAACCACAGTGGACCATTCTACCTTGCGATTTCCTGTTTACGGTGTAATCTGCCCATGGCATGGCCATGTCAACACGCACCCACTGTGAATCTCTCCTAGCAGTGACACAATCCTTAAACGCACTAACCACTGTTTTACGCCCATCAACTGGACCTCTGTTACGATTTCAAACGCACCATATACCGCAGTGGCTCAAAAGCCCCAACAGTGGAAACCCCTGCATGCACCAAGAGCCCTTTAAGTCACAGTGGTAGCCAGGCATTCAGCCACAGTGGGATACCCCTAGCTTTAGAGGGAGCCCTTCAGTCACACTGGGAGACCCCTAGCTGCTGCATGAGCCCCTCAGTCACTGTCGAAGACCCCTCAGTCACTGTGGAAAACCCTCAGCCAATGTCTGATGACGAATGTGACACCGGTGACACCTCTGATGACACACTCTTTCGCCCAACACACTTTCAGCCAAGGCTGCTTGTTCAGTGCTTGCGCATGATCCGCCCATCACTCGCCATGCTGCTCAGCCTACAAGCATTCAGGCATGCTCAAGGTGCCTAGTGAGCTGCAAATGCAGCATCAATTGATGCAAGGCCTTGTTGAAGGTGCCAAGAGTGGCATCGTGCTCACAGTCAACGACTTGGCTGCTGCACAAAACAAACACACTCGTCACTGTTGCTTGTTCTTCACCGTCCGTGTGCTTTCGTTCCTAAACAACCCCAAAGCCGCTACCAATAATCACAGCGATAGCTGAGCATAATTCAGCTGCGCTTGTGAGACGCCCAGCACACGCACCAGCTTGAGCCGGCGCGTGCGCGATAGCTCGGTGTTCTCGTTCTCCCCGTCACTCATGTCGCCCACGTCAACCTCGTACTGCTGGAGAAGGGCACAGCTCTTCTTTTTGTTCCATGTGTTGGTCGTGCCATCCGGCAGCTTCTCGTTTCCAGCAACAAGCAGGTTGAGAATTGTGTCGGGGTACGCGCCGGTTGGCAGCTTGCCGTCGGGCTTGGGCACCTTTACCAGCTTCTCTGCCCGTGCCAGGCACGCGTTGGCGTGCTTGGCTGTCAGGATAGTTACGCTGGTGCGCAGAGGCTTGACAGCAGCCTCGAGCTTGGTGTCAAACTCGCTCAGCAACTCTTCCTTCTGCTGGTTGAGCAGGTCCTTGATCTGCTCCACGGTTGCCATCCTGCGAGCAAGGGCAGGAAAAATTGTGAGCATTAAGTTTTCGTAACATTTTTAGTTTTAAAACTTTTGTGATCAGCGACATGATGATGCAAGGTGCTTGCTCCTGTGCAATTCCTGGACACTGTGGCATGGCATGGGCTATGCAAGACCGGTGTGGATGTGTTGGCAACACACCATGCTGACTGCATGCATGCCCTAAGGCGCTCCTGACACACCTCAGCCATGGCGGCACCGCTGGTGTCTGCCTCACCTGTGCCACGCAGGTGCTTGTTTCTCTGGTGAAGCGCAGGCGCTGAGATAAGCAACCGCGACCTGCATGCATGCACGCGTTGAACCGGCTTGTCAGAGACGCACTCGATCAAATTGCATGCAGGCACCGCAGCGCGACTTGGGTGAGAAACAGGCGCAACATGCGAACGGGGGACATGCTGCGTCTTGGCGTTGAATTGAAGCCATGCGTGCGGGCGCACCTGGGGCGTACTCTGCTGCACTGTAAGGCGACTCCAGATGGCTTGGAGCTGAAGACGGCACCGCGTTTGTGCGGTCTCCTCCATTTTAGCGGTTTCACTTCATACAGTGTGGGCTACTGCGTCGAGCAGCGCAAAACCATTTTCTGCTTTGAAGGCAAATGAGCGAAGGCAAGAGCGTGTCGTATGGCTGGTTTAGGCGCAGCGCTCCTTGTAGCAGGAGCTGTTGCATATGCATCGCGGAAGAAGCTTCGGCGTGCCCTGGAGGGTGAACGACGCGAGAAACAGCGTGCCTTTGAGGTGGCGATGCGAGCTGAACGCGAGAAGCTTGCCATGCAGCGGGAGATTGCGTCCATGCAATGGGCGACACAAGAAACCCTGCAGCGTGAGGAGGGCGCATCAGCGCAAGCTCCTTTGCAGCCAAAGCTACAGCCTCCTGCAGCCTCTCAGGGATCAGCGCAGCCTGTGCCATCTCCATGCTCACCGAACACAACCTCATTGTTGAATGTGATGAGGTAGGTCACCAAAATTTCGACCCTGATAATGAGCGCACAAGGGAACAGTTCATCAAGGCACAAGGATACAGAATCATCCGATTCAATCCCAACCAAAAGAACTTTCTACTAGCTACTGTTATTGCTGATATCAACAACATTGTCCTCACTGGACACCCATTGCCACCAAAGCCAAAACCTGCCAATGATGTTATAGACTCACTAGCATGCAACTGCTCCAAAGGCAAATGCACCACATGTACCATGCTCAAGCAGCTCATGCAAGAACTCGTTATCCCCAACCTGTCCAATGAAGGACATACTCTCCTGTCAAAGATCATGTTTGAAAAGGCTTTCCCAAATTTGCTTTAAAGCAATACTTTTATTTCTTTGTGCAAGCCACTGTGAATCTCTCCAAGCAGTGGCACAATCCTCAAACGCACTTACCACCGTTTTACGCCCATCAACTGGACCTCTGTTACGATTTCAAACGCACCATAAACCACAGTGACCACAAAGCCGCCCCACAGTGGAATCACTTCAGTTACAGTGGGAGCCCCTAGTCACAGTGGGAACCCTCAGTTACAGTGGGAGCCCCATAGTCACTGTGGGAACCCTCAGTCACAGTGGGAACACCCTAGTCACAGTGGGAACCCCCAGTCACAATGGGAGCCCCCTAGTCACAGTGGGAACCCTTAGTCACAGTGGGAGCCCCTACAATGGCAAATGCCCTTGCAAATCAACTAGAGGCTTTTGGACAACTTTGGACATCAATTTGTCCCTAACTATCAACCCTTCTGGTCACCATATTACACCGTTAGGGACATTTGGACATCTTTTTCTTCCTTCTTATCAAACTTCTAAAAGTTTATTATATATACAACTTCTAGCTATCATCTTTTTGAAAAAGGACGTCCCTTTTGTCCCTACACACTCATCTGACCACCGCACCATCATCTTTCAAAAAACAGCTCTGCCCCTACTATGTCCTATGTCCCTTCCATATGTCCTACGCCAACCTGCGGGAGCATCCGCAGTCACTGTGGGAGCACCCCTAGTCACTGTGGGAACCCTCAGTCACTGTGGGAAATGCCCTTGCAAATCAACTAGAGGCTTTTGGACAACTTTGGACATCAGTTTGTCCCTAACCAACAACCCTTCTGGTCACCATATTACACTGTTAGGGACATTTGGACATCTTTTTCTTCTTCTTTATCAAACTTCAAAAAGTATTATTATATATAGACTTCTAGCTATCCTCTTTTTAAAAAAGGACGTCCCTTTTGTCCCTTCACACTCATCTGGCCACCACACCATCATCTTTCACAAAACAGCTCTGCCCCTACTATGTCCTCTGCCCCTTCTATATGTCCTACGCCATCATGTGGGAACCTCCTCAGTCACTGTGGGAACCCCTAGGCACTATGAGAACATCCTCAGTCACTGTGGGAGCCCTTGGTCACTGTGGGAACCAAATTTAAAGCGAATTCCACAGTAGTGTGGATATTTTGCCAAGAGGGGCGCCCGCACACTTGAGAACACCTCACCGCGAGACAACCGCTGGCCTGCACGATTCAGGTGCGTCTATGCGTGGTGCCGCGACAATGGTTTCGATTGACGTGCGAGGCGCATGCAACCTGGGTCGCGAGAACGCTGCTGGCTGCAACTGACCTTCAAACACGCTTGCATGTCTCATTGGGCGCCTGTTAGGCGGCACGGCGGCGCGTCCACCTCGAGAGTTCGCTCCTCGTGCGCGTTTCCAGGTGGGGCTCCTCCCTTGAGGCTCTGCGCTTTCGCATAACCGGCGCACGTTCACGCATGATGTTGCAATTGCTGCATTGGCATGCATGACCAGCATGCTGAAGTTGTTGCTCAGCTCCCGGTTCTGAACCACCATGCGCTGCTCCCATGTGCCAACAGGGTCCAGCAGCTCCTTGCACGGCGACAACACCAACTAAAACCTTCCAGCGGGCATCGGCTCTGTCCTCAGTGAGTTCGCAGCAGTGCGTGGCACAGCAACTGCAGCATGTGCAACGCCAAACAGTCGCTCGTGCTAGCACCGGCGTAGGTGCAACATACTGCCACATGCAAGCATACCATGTCTGGAGCAGTTTGGCGTTGCATGTGGCAGTATGTTGCATGCAGCTGCTGCAATAGCAAAGCAACTCTGTGTGTGTATCTCTAAACACCCGGCAGCAACCAAAAATGTTTTTCTCATGCATTCTTAGGGTCATGACCGACGACAAGCAGCAGCGCTGGACAGAGCCTGTGGTCCTGAAGGTCATCGAGGTCACAAGCACCACTGTCTCGACAACAGTGTTTAGCCTAGCGCTTTACTTTGGCTTCCGCCACGGTATGCGAGACCTGGGCCGCCACCTTGAGAGCGGGATGAAGAACATGATGTCCGGCAGGGGGTTGGGTGCAGAACACTTGGAGGCAGGCCTGGACAAGCTAGGCAAGTGGCTGTCAACCAAGCAATAGGTGGACAGACATCGCTTGTAATCGGTCTTGGCTAGCAACTGCAAATCAACTAGAGGCTTTTGGACAACTTTGGACATCAGTTTGTCCCTAACTATCAACCCTTCTGGTCACCATATTACACCGTTAGGGACATTTGGACATCTTTTTCTTCTTCTTTCTCAAAGTTCAAAAAGTATTATTATATATAGACTTCTAACCATCCTCTTTTTTAAAAAGGACGTCCCTTTTGTCCCTAACCACTCATCTGGCCTACACACCATCACTTCTCAGAAAACAGCTTGGCCCTATCAATGTCCTCTGTCCCTTCCATATGTCCTACGCCAACCTGTGGGAGCATCTGCAGTCACTGTGGAAACCTTCAAGTCACAGTGGAAACCCTTACAGTGGGAGCCTGTGAGAACCCTTTGCCACAGTGGGAACACCCCTAGTCACAGTCGGAGGCCTCAGTCACAGTGGGAAATGCCCTTGCCAATCCACAAGAGGCAGTTGGACAACTTTGGACATCTTTTTGTCCCTAACCAACAACCCTTCTGGTCACCATATTACACTGTTAGGGACATTTGGACATCTTTTTCTCCTTCTTTATCAAAGTTCAAAAAGTTTATTATATAGATTTCTAACCATCCTCTTTTTTAAAAAAGGACGTCCCTTTTGTCCCTAACCAGTCATCTGACCACCACACCATCATCTTTCACAAAACAGCAAGGCCCTACTTGTGTCCTCTGTCCCTTCCATATGTCCTATGTGGGAGACCTTGAACCACTGTGTGAAATGCCCTTGCAAATCAACTAGAGGCATCTGGGCAACTCTGGACATCAGTTTGTCCCTAACTATCAACCCTTCTGGTCACCATATTACACCGTTAGGGACATTTGGACATCTTTTTCTTCTTCTTTCTCAAAGTTCAAAAGTATTATTATATATAGACTTCTAACCATCCTCTTTTTTAAAAAGGACGTCCCTTTTGTCCCTACATACTCATCTGACCACCGCACCATCATCTTTCACAAAACAACTCTGCCCCTACTATGTCCTATGTCCATCCCCTATGTCCTATGTGGGAGACACACTTGCCACTGTGGTAGTCTCCTCAGTCACTGTGGGAACATCCTCAGTCACCGTGGGAACCTCCTCAGGCACAGTGAGAGCCCTTACAGGCTGTGGGAGGCACCTAGTCACTGTGGGAGCTTCCTCAGGCACAGTGGGACCCCTCAGTCACTGTGGGAACCCTCAGTCACTGTGGGAACCCTCAGTCACTGTGGGAATCGCCCTTACAAGAGGCTTTTGGACAACACTGGATATCAGTTTGTCCCTAACACCCTTCTGGTCAACATATTACACTGCTACATTTGGACATCTTTTTCTTCTTCTTTATCAAAGTTCACAAAGTATTATTGTGGTAAAGTCCTAGGAGAGATATTCCCACTGTGAGGAGGTAGGGAGAAGTCACTTTGCAAACTGTAACCACTATAAGTGACAACGCTCAGATTCTACCACTGAATTTGCCCACGCACAGAGGCGCTGAGCGGTATGGCCTCATACAACTACGCAGCTAGCTTTTTCATGCCAACGCCGCGTTGCGCGCGAGCAACACAGCATCTAGGATACAATAAAACTCAGATGCAAACTAGTCCCGCAAACGCTCACCGAGTCCTGGGCCCCCTCAGGTGGAAGCGAGACGGAGGCCGCCCCCCAGATGGGGACGTCATGATAGAGCTTGCGACAGACGGCAGCCCGTGCCTCCGCGCTCAGCCGCGTGGGGGCAAGTGGCGAGGCGTTTCGTTCTTTGTGCCCTCCTCCACAGAAGCGGCCGCGGTCGCGCATGCAGCCCTTGGCAGGGAGGTGCATGGCTGCGCCTTTACGACACCAGGTGTACCCTTACCAGGGCATCTTTGCTTCATCTGTGACGGTGACCTGTCGTTGCCAGCGGTGGATGCTTCGGGGCAGACGGATGTGTTTGCCTTCCATATGTTTACACCTTGTTTCTCCAGCACTTTGCTATTTGTTTGCCCCTTGAGGAAGAACAACAATTCTTTTGCAATAGATTTCCAACCTACAAACTTGGTGGTGAGCAGAGGCAGCTCGTGCTCAACGTCAAAAGAGAGTTGGGGTCCAAAGATGCTGTATGTACCAACGCCAGTGCGGTCAGGTCGTTGCTCGCCTCGCTCAAATACGATATGCATTAAGTCAAGGTACTTGTGCTCTTGATGCACCTTGTCTTCTTTTTGATACATAATCATAGTAAATTTAGTACTAGATGTCTGGCAAGGAAAGTATGCTGCAATATGGAATAGCTCAAACACTGTATGTACAGGGAAAAACGTGTCGGCGCCTTCCACAACAACATCAACATGTGAAGCATAAATCTTGTTTGCCAGCGGCATGAATGCCTCATATAGTTTAGCACCGCCTATAGAGATAGATAGAGATCGTTACAGAGGCCACCCAATCGGGCGGGGTATTGAAGACAAGGGGAAGCAATGACCACTCAATCCGAGGGTAACAACCGATGAAGTTACGAAATCGCAGGGCTTGTAACCGCCCATGCCGGCACGCCTATGATAAAAATGCTACGCTTGGAGTATTCGGTTCTTAGCAGTTCGATGGCTTCAAATTCACTACGCACAAATGTCACACCCGCTTGGTCAGTCATCAATGTTGAGGTCAATACGATATTGACGCGGTTTGGCAGGCTTCGACATCCGATGGATTCCCAAGTCTTTCGCCCCATCACCACAACGTGTCCAGACGTAATCTTCTTGAATTCGGCAAGCTCTTCTGGAATGTTCCATGGGATTTTACCACCCTTGCCAATGGCAAAGTTCTTGTCGAAAGCGACAATCAGAGAAATATCAAGGTCCATTAATTGTAATAGGATTCAAGCTTTAAGTTTGTTTAGTTGTTTGTCTATGTTTCGGAATTATTTCACTAGAAAGTATGTCTACTAAATGTGTCTTCATATATCCAACTCCTTTGACAAAAGTCGTCTCTTCTTTTGCAACAAGGTCCAAGTTGCATCTAACCGCCAACTGATATAGTTCATCCGTTATTCTTAGCATATTTCTTTGACTGTTGGATTCCATGCGGGAGCCTATATTCACTGTGTTCCCAAAGTATTGAATTCGTTTGTTGATGACACCAATCATCGTTCGTGTGACCTTGCCTACACTCGCACCCGCTCGCGAACCCACAAACGTCTCTTTGTACGTCAAAACAGTTGCTAAACATTGTTGCATAAACAAGAATGCCTGCTCTACACTTTTTTCATCGTTTTTGTTTAAAATCACATTAAGTTTTGCGACAGCCATATACTCATCGCCAACGGTTTCGACTTTCTCAATTCGGTCATACTTTTGCAATAGTCTGTCAATTCTTGTATATAAAGAGTCAAGGATCTGCGCAACTTCCGAAGATAACACATTTTTCGAATAGTCGGTAAACCCCTCCAAGTCAAAGAACAACACAATGTAATTGCCGTCATATGCGGCGATGTGACTACTATACTTGGTCATGCATGTCAACAGTCCCTTTGCGTTAATGTCACATATGCAGTAAAGCAGCCACTGTTGGAAAGCGTCAATGCAACCAAGTATATAAAGAGCACGTATCACACCGTAACTTGCTAATATCACTGTCATCGTACTGGCATACAGTTGTCTTTCTGTATTGGAATTGCTTGTTCTCATAGATATAGAGTACGCCACTCCAAACAATGAGAAAACAAACAAGTGATACGGCATCCAATTCATTTTCAATATTATACCAGCAAACTCCAAGACGTATCCGACTTCATGAAGAATAAGACACCAATCATGACTGTTTTCTTGAAGGACCAATACGTCGTGATACGGAAGGACTTCCAAAAATGTAGGTGTGGTAAGAAACCATGTGATGACGCGAATCAGATAGATAACATTAAAATCGCCTGTCAACATAGACAAAATGTGCATGTTGATTGTCAGCAATTTCACCACAAAAGCACGAGTATACTTTTTACAATTCCAAAAGGAATACATAATGTGAAGCAAGTGCACCATGATGAATACTACTCTTGCATACTCTGCCATAGTTGTCACGGGATGCTCCGGTTCCGATTCCTGATAAAGCCGAATCACCAACAGACCAGCTATATTCAGGAAAAGATACAACATACCATGCTACATTCAAAAAACAGAAAAATTGAAAGTACCTTTTGCAAAAAATAAACATCAATATATACAGGCTAAAATGGTCGTATTTCTGGAAGGAAACATTGGCGCTGGCAAGAGTACTCTGTTGTCCAAGTTGAAAAACATGGGCTACGTCGTGGTCTACGAGCCAGTAGATGAGTGGATGACCATGCGGGCACGTCCAGATGGTGAATCGTTTTTCGAGCTGTTTTACAAAGACAAAAAACGCTATGGCTTTATGTTTCAAATGGTGGCCTTGCAATCACGCATATCACACATTCAGAAAATTGTTGCAACGAAATCTCAGACGCAGCCTATTATCTGCGAAAGATCGTTTTTCACAGATCATCAAGTTTTTGCCAAAATGCTTCATGATCAAAAAATCATAAGTGATGAGGAGTTTTGCGTTTACAAGATGTGGTACAACTACTTGGTAGAACTGATCAAGCCGCAAGTGTCTGGTATCATATACTTGAAGGCATCTCCAGAGACATGTGTAAAACGTATTGCAAAACGAAACAGAAAAGGAGAAGAGGAATTGGGCTTGGACTATGTTCGAAACGTCCACGACCGTCACGAAGACTGGTTGATGTCTTCCACGCCTGTCGATATGCCTGTTCATGTCGTTGATGGCGAAGTAGAGAATCTTGATGTAAGTGCCGAGCTAGTAGGATTTCTAAGCACATTGGTTGCGGATGAAAGCATCGCCTGAATACAATGAATCGCGGTACCTGTCAGAATCTTTCATCAACATAACAGAGAATAGAATTCCAAACGCAATTACAGTTACTATAGCTGCATATTTGAGGATCGTGGCCATTTTCGCCTCTTCTTCTATTTCTTCATCTGTTAACTTTTTCTTTATAGGCGTATCTTTCTCTGCAATGAAAAACGTCTTTCGGTAAAGCGACAACGTTGCAAAGTTATCGCTTTGGTCACTCATGTTACGGAACGGTTCAAACTTGCGCAAAATAACAAAGAGAACTGCCAAGACAACTGCCAGCACAACAAAGTACACGCTGATCTCCAATATTGGAAATGGTACTCTTGTCATCTCGCTGGATGCCACACTGTTGCATTTTTCGTACGCCTCGATCGCCGCAATGAGAAGGTGGTATATCTCCTCTGTGTTATTCACAGTAGATAGCGTAAGTGACACGTTATCGTCGACGACACTGTATTTTGCAATGATGTCATAGTATTCATCTTGGGATATACCTTGTGATGCAAACGTGTTGGGGTTGCTGGTATCAATTTGAATGTTCATGTTGACAAAGTCGGCAAAACTGGTGCGCATCTGAGATGTCATAATATTGTAGTTGTTTGCTTGCAGATCAGAGTACAACAGTTGCATGATAGATTGTGTGTTGTCGACGAGCAAAGTGCCATTCGTGTCCATCATCAATGCATTGTACTGAAACAAGTCGCGACTCTTTTTAGATGTGCTTGTGAAAATGAAGTAAAACACAATAATACTGACAAGTATCATCACATGTTTGAATAATCTCTCTGGTAGATCTTGATTTTCTGCAGCCCTTTTTTCCTTTTTCTCGTTGATTGTGTCAATCATTTCTGTCTTGATTTGATTGCAAGTTCGTATGCGTTTCTTGTCCTCCTCCTTTTGCCTTTTCCTTTCTGCATCTTCAATGGATTCATCCGACACTTGCTTCAGCTGTGGTGCCAAAGCATTAGAAGTTGCATTTGATTTTGCTTTATAGTGAGATGCCTTATCGGGAGAAGAAAGTGCATCCAATGGATTTTAATCGCCCCAAGAAGAAGCCATACCTTTAAGCTTGTTCGTAAGCAGTCCGAAACCTTTTGCATTTGTGCCATTTTCAGCTGCCTCATCTACCTTTGCCTCTACATCATCCTCTGCCTCTGCTCCTGTTTCGTCATCCTCTGCGCTAGCACTTGTACTATTCAAATGTTGTGTCGATTCAGCAGAACTTTGGGGTTGGGATTCAACTTGGGAAGTAGGTAATTCTCCATCTCCTCCTAATTGCAAAGTCGTATTGGGGGGGGCGCTTGGATCTGTTTTGCCGATTGCTTGTGCACCTTGTGTTACAATACCAATTGTTGCATTATATGGTGATTGCAATTGTGGGGTAATTTTTGAATCATCACTATTAGAATCCAAGTTTCCTTGTGGTTTGCTTTCGGGTTTTACAGGGTCAGTGTTTTTTTCAACAGTTGCTTGTGGATTGCTTTCGGGTGTCACATTGACTTGTTTATTTGTATTTGTCGATGGTTCTGGTTCCATAGTCGGTTTCTTCTCAATGTAAAAGTCGTTGAAGCAGTACATACCTTCTCCAATCAAACCAATCACCAAAAACATGACCATGGAAAAGTCTGCCAATTTCACTTGATTTTTATGCAAATATTTTGAGTAATCATATTTATCATGCAAATCCCTCAGGCCTCTACTACACGCCATCGCCATGTCCGCGTGGTACATGAACTGAGTCACGAATTGCTTGCTAGATGTGCTCTTCAACTTATCAACAAATCTAGAATAGGGAATATACTTGGATATACTGTCTGCGTTATTTGATAAAGATGAAGCTTTTGTGGCGTAGTTGGCATGCAGCTTAGCAGAGGCATCCACCAGCATGTCTGTCACGAGGGTACTTGCTATCCGATTTATTTGCTGTACCACATTGATTATGCGGTCAATGTCACGCTGATCAAAAACAAATGTGTTGGTGCTGTCGACGCTCTCAACGGCTTGCACAATCGCCGCGACTATGCACTTCTTGTACTTGCTATAAATAGCATCCAATCTGTTCGCATTTGCACTCAATACGTCTTTTGCATTGGAAACAAATGTAGTGGGACCTATATCACTGCCTTTCATACTGTAAACGTCACTGTATATCATCGTTTCATCCTTGCTGATGTATGGACTCATGAAGCTTGAGCTTTCAGGAATGAGCATGCCCACATTCCTCGGCATGTCCGCATGGACATCGCTCTTGTTCTTTTGTTCAAAACTCTTGCTCAATAAATTCGTATCCATTTTGTAGCCATCGACCAGCAAGACATTGTTGGACTTGGAAGTGAGCTGGATCAACACTTCTTTCGATTTGTCACTCGTCTGAAATGTCAGTCCTCCACTCACCCCGTGTTGTACTGTTTTGAACGTCCCGGTTCTCTTGTCGAATGCCATGGCAACTATATTTTCATTTGGAACAGCCGAGATAAATCCGTCTTCCTCTGACACTGTAGTGACAGTTGCAACAGAATCGTTGATGGCCAAGTCGTTCACCAGGACAAATCGCTTCGTCAAGATCTCGATTGTTTTTTGAATCACCGGTTCCTTGTTCACCTTTGGTACGGAGCTATTACTATACACGGGATCATATTTCTTAAGAAGGAATCCCTTGAACCAATTTATTGATTTGTTGACAAGCGCCAGTTGACCGTATGTGTCCAGCCTCAGCACCTGTCGTTTGAGTATAACAGGGTTGATAGGGCTTCCAGGTACGAATGGATACATACAACCATCGTGTGTGGCTGGGATACATTTGGATACGAAATCTTGACCACTTATCGTTTTGATGTCCTTGGTGCTGCAATCTGGATTCAAAGTGTCATTTACATCCAAGACGGGATTTAGCTTGACGATTTTCTTAGGGTGTGTTTTTGCATATTGATAGACCAACAATGGATTGTTACTCGTGATGGTAATCTTGGGCTCGTCACTGTCCAACGCATTGGCAGGCATCCTAAACATGTTGACTATCTTTGAAACCATTCCTCCAGAAGCTTCTATATTCTCTTCAATGTCGTAGATCTGGTTGTATATTGCACGATTGCTGGTGAAAACGTTGGCACTGGCATAAATCGCCCAAATAAACACGAGGATTACAAGGATAGCCACACAAACGGGTACGAATAACGTCCCCCATTGCATAGTGCACTGGAACGCCGTGTAGGCTTTGGTCAAGCTTTGCCAACATACCACAAGTCCACCGATGAAGGCCAGGCATACGATGATGATAAAGATCACAAAATATGTTGTGATGGTGGTGTGTTTTACAGTTGTTTAGGGCGCCGCGAGGGCGCATACAACCCCTGTCCCAAATGGGCCAGGATTTACAGGCTCATGACCGAAAGTGGCTCGAAGGCCTTCCCCGCAAGCAGGGC
>JAWZTI010000241.1:2610-39904 GCA_039880955.1 Chlamydomonas urium | reverse complement strand
GGGCCAGCGAGGGCGTCGATTGCCGCCGCCGCCGCCGCCGCGGACGGCGCCATCGGCTCCCAGCCCGGCGGCAGATGCTGCTGCTGCTGCTGCAGCGGGTTCAGCCCGGCTGCTCCATGAGGCGCAGCGGCGATGGCTGCCGCCGCCGCCGCCTGCTCTGCCCTCATGCGCTCGATCGTCTTGTCGCTCAGCACCACCGCGACGGCGGTCGGCGGCGGCAGCTTGCGCCCCGAGCCCGTACCCCCGGCCAAAGCCGCCTGCGGCGCAGGGGAGGAGGACAGTGCAGGGACGCCAGCCGACGGAGGGGTCATGACGTCCGGCGTGAGCGCGGAGCCCGAGCTCGCCGGCGAGGCCATGGGTGAGTGCTTGTCGACGCCCGGGGACAGCGCAGCGGCCACCGCCGCCGTCACCTGACCGCTGGTGGCCAGCGGCGACTTATCCGCAGCGGCGGCGGCGGCGGCAGAGACGGCGGGGCTCGAGACGTCCCCGGCAGCTGCCGCCGCACCTCCGCCCCTTACGCGGACCACTGAGCCATCGGCGCTGCCGCTGGCGGCGCGAGCGGCGGCGCTCTCATCCTGCCTTGCTGGCCCCACACCTCCCAAGGCAGAGCCGGGGCTGGTGACAGGTGCTGGCGAAGTGGCCGCGAGCGCTGCGGTGAGCGTCCCGGCGGCTTCCGGCGGCGGTGACAGCGAGACCCCCGCCTCGCGGATGGCCGCAGCTGCCGCCGCCGTCGTCGTTTCTGCCTGCAGCCCTTGCAGCCCCACCTTGACCATCGGCAGGGGCGCCGCCATAGCCACGGGGGCGTCCGCCCCATATGAGCCAACCAGCGCGGCCGCCTCTGCGTCCCAGCCGCCGCTGGCCGCCTTGGCCATGCGCTGGGCCATGGCGACGGCGGCAGCGGTGGCGCCGTCGCCGGGGCTCATAGACGTCGGCGACGCGTACCAGTACGGCATCGGCAGACCCGCCATGGGTCCTGACATCGCGCGGTACACGTACGCGGCGTTGCGGCCCCGGCCGAACGCATCGTATGTCGCCCCCGGCCCCACCCCTGCCTGGCCCATCGACATGGGCACCATGCCGCCCGCCGCCGCTGCTGCCGCCGCCGCTACATCCGTGCCCATGAGCTGCGGCGCATGGGTGCCCCCGTTCGCGCTCATGCGCCGGCTGACGCCTGTGGCCCCACCCACTCCAGCGGCCGGACCAGCATTCGTTGCCACCGCAGCGGCGGCGGCAGCAGCAGCGGCAGTGGGGGCTATCCCGCCCCATTCGCCGCCCGCTCCCCCTACGCTGCCGGGGCCTGCAGTCGCCCCCGGCGCCCCCGCCGCTGCCGCCATGCCCTGCGCCACCATTGGCATCAGGCCATGCGGCCACATGGGCGGCGCCGAGCCGGCCTTGCCCCCGCCCCCATGCATCGCGCCACCCTGGCCCTGCCCCACCTGCACGGCGTGGCCGACCTGCGGCTGCGGCTGCGGCTGCAAAGGCTGCGGCTGCTTCCCGCCCTGCGGCATGTTGCCCATCATCGCACCCTGCATGGACAGCAGCGCCATGTGCGGCGGCATCATGCCCGGCCCCACCATCACCGGCATGCCCTGCATGTCAATGTGGGAAAACATCGTCCCGGGCGGGAACAGGAACCCCGCGCCCGGGGGCAGGCCCATCTGTACCTGCATCTGCGGCAGTACGCCCCCGCCCCCGTGTAGTGCATGGCTGTGCTGCAGGTACATGGGGTGGTGTGGGTTGAAGGGCATCGCCGGGGGGCCGCCCGACGCCCCCATCATGTCGGGGTGCATGAGGACGTAGGGAGGCATGCCGGGGTGCTGGCCGGCCATGAAAGCGGCGTGCTGTGCCGGGGAAGGCGCGCCCTGCATGGAAGGCATGGTGCCTGGCAGTGCCGAGGAGGAGGCGTCGCCGCTGCCACGGTCGCCGACCTGTGGAGGGCAGCAATGGTGTGTGGGCTGCAAGTGCAGGTGACATCGTGCAGGAAACAACCAAAACAGGTGACATCGTGCAGGAAACAACAAAAACAGGTGACATCGTGCAGGAAACAACGAAAACAGGTGACATCGTGCAGGAAACAACGAAAACAGGTGACATCGTGCACGAAACAACGAAAACAGGGAACAGGATGCAAGATCCTTGCGTGTGGTGCTCGTCAGGCATGGCTGTCCAGTGCCGCAGCCGGCTCTGCACTAAGCAAACGAAACTGTTCGATTCTGCGTGCATTACCAAAGATCCATAGCACAACCAAAGCACTACCCACAATCACCACGCACCTTGTCCAGGCTTGCTCGGCGGTATGGCTGCGATGCTACCGGCTGGTGCAGCTGCTGGTGCTGCTGGTGCTGCTGGTGCTGCTGGTGTTGCTGATGCTGCAACAGCGTCGGCGGCTGGGGCATGTGCACATCCCCCGGGCCCAAATCGCCGCCGCCGCCGTCACCATCCCCCACCCCGGCGCCGTCGGCCCCGGCACCGCCTACGGAAGGGGCGCCATGCAGCGCAGCCCTGCTTCCGCTCAGATTCCCGCCCTCACTATACCGCATGCCTCCGCCGTGGGGCATCCGTTGCTGCGATGGGCCGCTCGGGTGCTGCGGCATGGCGCGGCCGTAGGAGTGAAAGTCACCGCCACTGTTGTGCCCTGAGGGTGGCAGCCAGGAGCCCTCCTGCGGACCCTGCCCCTGCCCCTGGCCCTGGCCCTGCCCCTGCCCCTGGCCGTGGCTTTGCGCCTGGCCCTGGCCATACATGTCTGCATGGCCCTGGCCTTGCCCCTGTAGCTGCCGCATGGAAGGCTGCTGCCCCTGGCCCTGCCCCTGGCCCTGGCTCTGCCCCTGGCCCTGGCCCTGGCCCTGCCCCTGGCCCTGCCCCCTGTGGTGGGGATGTGCGGGCTGTTGCCTGGGCATGGTTGCCTGTGCAGGCCCTTGATGAGGCCCCTGTGACGACCGTAGTGCAGCTGCAGCCGCACCGCCTGCGGTTCCAGTGCCCACTGCCCCTGTTGCAGAGCTCATGACAGGCGCCGTGGGGCCAGCACCAACGCCTGCGCAAGCGCGAGCACCAGAGCCAGAAGCAGCAGCTGTGCCAGCCCCTGAGTTTGCTGCTGCTGCTGCTGCTGCTGCTGAGCCGCCGACAGGCGTCCCAGGTCCAACCTCAGCCCCTGGCCCTGGCCCTGCCGTTGCCTCTGCCCCTGTGCCTGCTCCTGTGTCTGCCCCTATGCCTATGCCTGCATCCGCAGCATCGGGTAGCGTTAGCTCCCCGCTGAACTGGCCTGCAATGTGACCCTCCACACTGGGGGCTGCCTCAAGGCTGTGCGCCTGGGCAGAGGATGCCTCCTCACCCGCTGCATGGGCGGCATCAGAGAACGCAGCGGTTGCCGCCGACGGCGCCGACGCTGCCGGAACCGAAAGCGCAGCTGCGGCTGACGGTGCTGCCGCCGCTGTAGCAGGGAGTGCAGGTGCTGCATCTGCATCTCCGGGTGCAGCGGAAGGGGCGCCCGCTGCTGCCCCTGTCCCTGCCCCTGATGCAGGCCCAGCCTCCGCTGGCTGCGCCGATGCCGCTCCCAGCGCCTCCGCAAAAACAGCAGGGGGACCTGGTGGCCGCACGGCTGACACGTTGGGAGGCGAGCTGGAGATCACAGCCGGGCGTACGGGGCTAGGAGGGGCGGTCCCGCTGCCTGGTCCTGCAGCACGTTCCGACCCCGGCCCGGAGCCCATGCCAGGCCCCGAACCCGGGGGCGGCGGGGGAGGCGGTACGGGCGTGGAGGAGCGGGACGTTGCTGACAGTACGCACATGCGCGCCATCGATAGGTGGGCCGTGAGGCGGTCCCAATCGCCGGACAGCATGTCCTCGTACCTGCGTGCAGGCTTCGGCGCAGGCACTGTGTGGCGCAAGCGTTCCTTCTCCCTCTCCCTCTCCCTCTCCCTCTCCCTCTCCTGCTCTCTGACCTCGCCGTGGGCGGGGGGCTCCTGGTGGTGCCCCGCATGCAGCGGCTGCTCAGCCCCATGCGCCCCCGCCAGCGACTGGGGGTGCTGGTTGGCGTATAGGTGGTTCCCTGCGCCCATCGCCGCCATCTGCAGCTGCCTTGCATACGCCTGTGGGAAGCTCCAGGAAGGCGGCGAGTGCTGAATGTTGTGGGCAAACGCGGGTGGCGGCGGCGGCGGCAGATTAAACTCCCACATCCCCGGCGGGCTAGAGCCCACCAGGCCCTCCAGATCACCAGCCCCCAGGCTGTACTGACTTAAGTGTGGGATCATGGCGGCTGGGTGCCAATGGGAAGCTGCGGCTGCTGCCTCGTGCGATGCAGGAGCTCGGGGTTGGCCTGAGGCGTCTAGGGCTGCCTTGCCGCTGCTGCTGCTGGCAGGAGGGCCGGCAGCGTCGCCTGTGCTGCGGCTGAGGCCATGTCCCAGCGATGTCGCCACCAGCGCCGCATCCAGGCCCTGCTCCCCCAGCAGCAGCGGCATCGCAGGGGGGGCCGGCTCCAGGGGCAGCGATGACCCGGTGCTTACCGACAGGCTTGCACCAGGCTGCTGACTCGTGCCTGCGCCTGCTGCCATCGCTGTGCCTACTTGTGTGGACTCCACCCCCATTCTCGCAGGACCTTGCTGTGGCGGCAAGACGTCATTGGGGGTGGGATGGCTGGAGCTGGGATTGGGTCCGGCTGCTGGTTGCGGTGGTGGAGGACACTCGAGTTGACTAAATGAGGGATCATGCTCTAAACCCTCCTGCCTCTGCCCCTGCCCCTCCGTCTGATGTGTCTGCCCCTGCGCCTGTGCCTGTGCGCCAGCCACAGCCTCTTCTGCACCCGCACCTGCCCCTCCCCCTGCCGCTTGAGCGTGCTCCTGCTCCTGCTGCCGCCCTGCTCGCTCAGCGCAAGACGCAGACGCAAAAAGCGCTGCCGTTGCCCGATGTTGACCATTGGGCACGTCCTTGGCCATCTGCCCCAGTGCATCGATCAGCAGCTGCTGCAGGAATGCCTGGTGCTGCTGCTGCATGTGCTGCTGCTGCATGTGTTGTTGCTGTATGTGCTGCTGCTGCTGCTGCTGCAACATCATTTGGTGCTGGTGCTGCAGCGCCGCAGCGCCTTGCGCACCGTAGCCTGATTTCCTCGGCCCTGCATGCTGCTGCTGCTGCTGCTGCTCATAAGGCAGCCCCTGCTGCACCCCGCTATGCTGCACATCGGCAGATGCACCGCCCGCAGCAACGTCGGCCATAGCACCCAGCGCTTCCCCAAGCGACGCCGCCCTGTCTGGACCTCCAAGAGCCTGCCCTGACGTCACAGCTTCCAGCAGCGACTCCTCCTGCCCAGTCTCCCCTGATACTGAACCCGAGGAACCTGTAACTCTCCCGGCGGGGGTGGCGCCCTTGCCCTGCCTCCAGGGCCCGCCGCGGAGCGCTGCCCCCTGCCCTTGCCCTGCACCCGACGTCTGAGGAGCCTCCAGCATCGACTGACCCGGGAACAAGGGAAAGGCGGTGCTGGGCGCGGACATGACGCGTGGGATGCGGGGCTGACCTTGGCCCGGGCCCTGGCCTTGCAGCAGCTGCTGCTGGGCCAGGGAGATGTGGCGGTGCTGCTGCTGCTGCTGCTGCATATGCTGGCGCGCCTGCTGCACCTGATGCATGTGCTGCAGCAGCGCCATGTGCTGGTTCAGCATCAGCGCACGGTTTGCCGCCGACGCTGGCACATTCTGCCAGGACGGGTGCCAGCCCCCCGCCTGCTGCTGCTGTTGCTGTAGAGCCGCAACAGCTGCTGATGATGCTGCAGCAGCAGCAGCCACCTGCTGCGGGTGGCGGTGCGACGCAGCTGCCTGTTCTGCATCATGCGCTGCATTCTCTGCATCTCCCCCTGCCGCAGCCTCTCGCTGCCGCTCCGCGTCGTCCTGTTGCTGCTGCTGTTGCTGCTGTTGCTGCTGTTGCTGCTGTTGCTGCTGTTGCTGCTGCTGCAGGCCCTGCATCATAGCCGCCCGCGCAGCCACAGCCTCTAGCTCCGCCAGCAACCCCAGCTCCTCCCCAGGTGGCTCTGTCAGCGCCGACGCCACCACAGGTGCAACGCCAGGCACAGGTGCCGCTGGCATGGGCGCCAATGGCAGCTGCACAGGGATGAGCGGAGGGCCGGGCGGCAAGTGGCTGAGGTCTGTGAGACCCACCAGCACAGACCCAGCCGCTGCGCCTGCAACAGGCACCCCGGTCGCCCCCGGAGCAGTTACCTCCAGCGCCTTGGTGTCAAAGGTCTCGACCTGCTGACCCGCCCCCTGCAGACCCACGCCAGTCTTCGGCAGCGCCGTCACGGCACTGGGCGTGCTGGCGACGGACGGCGGCGCCGAGCCGCCCTTGCCCGGCCCTACCCCGAGCCCCGCAACCCCTGGCACACCCAGGTATAGCGGGTCAAGCGACACGCCCGGGGCGCGCATGTGCAGCGTGCTGGGGGCGAGCACATGGTGCGGTGCGGAGGTGTGGACGGAGGTGTGGGCGCCGCCGTGGCCTGTGGAGGCGTCCCAGCCGTACGCGTCACGCATGTGGCGGTGAGGACGCTGCGCGTTCCATGCGTTGCGGAAGAAGGTGTCAAGGGCCTCAACGCCCTCGTCGCCCTCCTACACAGAGGGCAAGAGCGCAGCAAGACACGTATATGAGCCGAGCAGTTGCCGCCAGGCCGTCGCACTGCGACAGCCACAGCTGCCTGGCTTTCAACAGCTCCCTGGACCAAACGTGACTACCGTTGCTTTCTCACATGACTTCTGTGATTACGCCCAATGCGATGCACAAGCCCCACAGGCTGCCAGCAGGGCACCGAGATGCGCAGCCCGTTGTGAACCTACATATGCCTGCCCTGCCTGCGCAAGTCTGTCCTGCCTTCAACAGCATGGCGCCCAGTATCTCACAGTATGTATGACACCCCCTCCCCTTGCTCCTCAACCCATTCTCATGCACCTGATTCCATGCCCCTTGGGGCTAGTCCATGCAGCCGAGCATGAACGCTTCTTTCCTTGAGTAACATTCTTTGCGGACTCAGTGATGAAATGTGAATCTATACCCAAACACTCACCTTAGCCATGATTGCTGCCAGCGTCTTGGCGCCGTGAGCAAAGGCCCGGCGGATGCGCAAGAAATTGCTGCGCGCCACGCTGCGCCCCAGGTTGTTGGTGGGCAACAACAGGTCCATGATGTTGAAGGACTTTGTCACAAAGGCACGCTGCTCGCCCTTGGGCGCGGATGTCTGCAGCGATGCATGAGATCGCCAGAGAGATGGCAGCCAGGAGGATTGTGACTAAATATGTTTCAGGGTCAGTGTGGCGCGGTTGCGCACCCCCTGAGCCTGCTTTTGCTTGGCCGATGGAGGCTGAACAAGCTCGCCTGTCCTGCACAGCCAAGCATAACTCCTCCAGTGCCCGGTCCCTCGCTATTTCCATGTGTTTCCATGGGTTTCCATGTCCTCGCTATAGTACCTAAGGGTGGCTGTACTGCTCAATGATGGCCTGCATGTTTCAACTACCCTCACCTGAGGGTGGCTGTACTGCTCAATGATGGCCTGCATGTTTCAACTACCCTCGCCTGAGGGTGGCTGTACTGCTCAATGATGGCCTGCATGTTTCAACTACCCACACCTGAGGGTGGCTGTACTGCTCAATGATGGCCTGCATGTCCCAACTACCCTCACCTGAGGGTGGCTGTACTGCTCAATGATGGCCTGCATGTCCTCCTTGTTGAGCAAGGGATCCTCAACCAGCTGCCGCAGGGGCTCCACTGCAACAGGCAAGAAATGAGGAGGAAGCAAAAGCGCTCATCACTACCTGGGCGAGGCAAAGCTCTGCAGGTAATAGCAACGCCATGCTGTTAAGGCAGACACAGCGCAGAGCGCCTCCCTTTTCAACAGGTGTTGAGCGTGGAAGAGCAGGAGGCAGTAGTACCAGTGACTCAAAGTCTGTGTGCTTCTTTGTACCAGCTGCCTGTCACCTCAGCCATACGCCGCTTGCTTTGCGCACTACCTTGCAATCACCCCGTCGCCGGGCCCCTGCCACAATGTTTGACGTGTGCTGATGCAACCAGTTGCTCGACACTGCCGAAAATCCCCCTGCCCGCCCATCCATCCCGTGTCCCCCCAGCCTTTGCACCTCTGTACTCTGGAAAGCTGCTGACTGGAATGGGCCCCTGTATGCTGAGGCAGTAGTGCTCCCAGTCAAACTCGCTGAACTCCACCAGGAAGCGGTACAGTACCTGCAGTGAAGGTGTTGCACCAGATGAGACTGCTGAAGCAGTACAGATTAAAGCATGCCTGCTGGAGTCTGGGAACTCCAAGACCATCACCGCTGCACCTGCTGACTGCCAGCTTGGTAAAACATCCATGCCTGCCGCCTCCCTCTAACATCCACAGCCATGTCACGCAGAGGTGATGCAGCAACCCTGAACCACTCCCACGTCCCCGCTGCCCGTTTCCCAGCCCTGTGTCACACCCACCTCCAGTGGGCTGTTGAGCTCCCTGTGATACAAGTTGAAGATGTAGAGAACCAGCGTCTCCAGAGCATACGTGGAGATGAGGCCATGGTGTGCGCCCAGCAGCCTGCTCTCGTAATAGCACCAGGCCTTGACCTATGCAGAAAACGTGGCAATCACCCACCATGCTGAAAGTCAGAGACCAGAACTGACAGCGGGAGCGTACCCAGTCACTCAACAGCGGCTGAACCTGACACCCAGTGGTGGGCGAGTGCTTCTCTGTGCATCAGTTTTGCTGAGACCCTGTGCTGATGCAGCTGCAGCAATTGCGTGGCTCTGTCTGTAAGGCGTCTGTGCCGCATTACTGTCCCTTGGCCACGCACCAGTATGATGCTCTTCTTGAACAAGTGCTCACGGTCCACTCGGCGGTCCATGCTCTCCAGGAACGCCAGCGTGCACAGCCCACCTATCTGGTTGAACGAAATGTCCACCACGATATTGTCCACCAGGCATTTGAGCAGGCGCACCTGCATGCGCAGAGCAGCTGAAGGCCTCAGCCTGGAACCCATGGCACCACACAATCCCTTTCGCTACGTGCAGCCCTGGCCTCACCTCTGCATTGATGACCTGCACGTCGCCTATCCTGAACGCCGCGCCCGGATTGCGCTGCTCCTCCTCGAGCTTGCCCTGCAGCTTGATGGCCCATGTGTCGCGCAAGGACGATTCCGGCGTGAAGATGGAAAGGTCGATGTCACCGTCTGGCAGGTAGGTCTTCAGCGGCACGCTGCCGAATGTGCAGGCCGTGACCTGTGCATGGTGCGATCGCTGTGGAGGTTAGTAGGCCTCTGAAGCAAGTCACCCAGACCCAGCGTTTGCCATGCAGCGACTTTGGTGCACTTCTGGCTATTGCGGCCCTCCTGTTGCCTGCCTGCAGCGGCGCGAAGCACTTGCGGATGAGCTCGCACACCCATTCTGCCACCCCAGTGCGTCGGTTCTCGCTGTGCCAGGCAGGCTTGATCCGTGCTATGAGCTGCTCCGTTCGGTCCCTGAGCAGTGATTGCGATTCCATGCCAAGCGGCAAGCGATCGCGGGTGCGAGCTGAAGACGCAGAGGCTACGCACTTGTACTAGAGTTCCACATCAACCTCAAAAGGTTGAAGCGTGGGCGTCTTTCTTTTAGTTTGGATCCAGCAGCATGCCATACAGTCAATGCTGGACCTATGGTGCATTCTGCAACCAAGGTGAGACGTCCTCGCCATGTGCCCAATCGTGGTGCAACACCTGAAGTGGTTCACATCATCAAGTTGATGCCATCAGTTTATGCATGGCATACCCAAGGTCTTCAAAGCAGCTTGGCCTCGTTCCTGAGGCGCTGCACCAGCTCTTCCACACTGGCCACCTTGGTGCCGACCTGGCGCTTGGGTGGCTCATTCACCTCCAGCGTCTTTATCTGCGATGTGACATCCACACCCAATGCGCCCAGTGTGACCTGCTGAATGGGCTTCTTCTTCGCCTTGATGGCGTTTGGCAATGAGACGAACCTGCAGCCAAGCAATAATAAGTCACCCAATTTCATGTTGGCCACTGTGCCAAGCTGCTGCTGGTCTTTGCTGAGTCGGTTGCAGCGTACCTTGGCGTGTTGAGCCTCAGGTCTGCAGTAATCACTGCTGGCAGCCCGACTACCAAGTTTTGCAGCCCTCCATCCACCTCTCTTGTGACCAGCGCTTTCTTTGCCACCAAGTCCAGCTGCATGCAGGCAGGCACAAGTACTGAGCAGCTGGCTGCTGCAGTGAAGGGTGGGAGCTCTAGTACTTGCTTCTTGCAGCAGCGGCTGCGGCCGGGTGCACGCACACCCATGGTTTACATGCCTCACCTCAAGTTTTGATGCAAATGTGGCCTGAGGCCAGCCTAACAACGCGGACAGCATTTGACCCTGCGTTTGGCAGCAGCATTATGGATCATACCCATGTCCTGGGTCAAGCAAGAACAAAGCACATCCTCCACCGCCCTGCCCTGAGGTGGAGTGCCGCACCGTCTGGTTACAGTCATCGTCTATTGCCTGCTTGCCCAGCAACGCCAGGCCTATCTGGTGCTGCTTGGACAGCGCGGCAAGGCACCTGGCCACGGCCAGCGGTTGGAGCTCCTGGTCTGAAACCACATGCAGCGCTGAGTCGGCGCCAAGCCCCAGCGCATGGCGCAGCACGTCCTGTGATTGATGGCGCAGTTGTGAAGGATGCTGATGCATCGTGAGGACAAAAGTGCTTGTCATCCGGAGCACTGCCTTCCATGACTGGAGGCAGATTGCAGTGCGCCACAGCAACTTGCATACCCCCATGCCCATTCAGGTGCGTCCTTGCAGCACGGCTCACCTGCATGCTGGCAGGCCCGAGAGTCACTGCTAGTACCTCGGTCGCCAGCTTCTTCTCCTTCAAGCGGATCGCCTCCTGTAAGGTCCAGGCCGTTGCAGGCATGCAAACAGGTGAGCAAGCGTGTGGCACACAATTCTGTGTGACTTTGCTTTGGAAAGCTGTCCGCAGGCACGCTGAAAGCTGGCCGACGCTGCCAGCATGATGTGGACAGCCTTGCCAGCACCACTTACCTCTAGCGCTATTTCGCAGAACGGGTTCATGCTCATCTTGGGCAGCACAGCCTCAATGCCGCTCTGCGTCACATGCACACACAGGTGGTGCATGAGTGTGCTGCTGCCCAGGCGCTGCATGGGACTGGGGTTCCTTGCATCACCACCACCTCCCGACCTTGTCCGCCTTCACGCGCACTGGTACAGCGTAGTCTATGACGCGCTTGACGGCCACAAGCACCTTCATGCTGGCTGCTGCTCAGCGTAGCAACGCTGTACTCGAGGTTATGAATGCAACAGGGTGCCAGGGTACAAACGCAAGTTAAACACACACAGCGCTTCTGTGCTGCAATAGGGCTGTCGTATGACGTCGATATCGAGCCAGTTGACGCGTGTCCACCTTGGCCTTGCCCCCACACTTCGTTTCTGCTGGTTTGCAGGGACATGAATGCTGCCAGATAAAATGCTCTCTTCGCTACTTGAACCCTGATGCATCCACAATATGATTTGAGGGCGTTCCACCCTTGGGGAATTGCCTTAGAAGCCCTATAGTTGTTTTTCTCAAAGCTCGGCGGTTTGCAGGCCGTAGGAAACGCGTGACCCGAACTCATGCGCAGCACTCCTGTCTATGCCCGGGCCCTTGCATTGAACATGCACTTCGGCGCGCCTGTTGCTGCAGCGGAGTGGCAGCCGGGCGCATCCTAAGCATGGACCCAGAGGCTTCTCGCGATGAGCGCGGCGCAGAGCCGCTGGCCGTCACCTGCAGAAAGCCGGCGTTCAGGACCCTAGCGCGCCAGCTCCCTGAGCCTGCTGCAGCAGCTACAGCGCCGGGTTGCAACAAAATCGGGCACGCGTCAAGCCTACGCAGCATGGAGCAGGCAGCCGCCGCACCAGACGCAGCTATGCACGGCTGCCTTGCTGTGCCCGTCGACGATCAGCTCGACGAAGTCAGGGTGGGTGCAGGGGCAGGGCTGTCAACATGCTTCAAGCAGGGATGGGACGCGTGGATGACGCTCGGTGCATGGTGCTTGATGTCCTGTGCAGGCAGAGGAGTTGGAGCGTATGACTCAGCTCCTTGATGTGCACCTGGACCAAGCCGCTAAGCTGGTGAGCGGCAGGCAGGGTTTGCTGCCCGCAATTCTCGGTGCACCGACGCAAAGCCCCCAAGCATAATGCTCTGCTGTGCTGCTTGCCTGCTCGTAGGCGACAGCCATGGTGGACCTGGCGTCAGTTTGCAGTGCCCAGCACCCTGCATCACAGGTGCGTGCTGAATGGAAACACAACTGCATCACGGCACAGGGCCATCACCTACTCTATGGCCTGACTGCTTGCTTCGCCCCTATTATGCCGCAGCGGCACTGCCAAGCGCTGCAGAGGCTGCCAAACATCTGCCAGGTAGATAAGCAGCTGCGGCGGAAGTTGCAGCAGCTGCAGCAGTACCAGCAGCAGCTTGGCGAGGGTGCTGACCACCACTCAAAGCGCGGTCCCAGGCAGCAGTATACGAAGCTGCGAGTCACGCAGGCAGCAGCGGGAGCAGCCACGCCAGCCGCCGACCACGCGCACGTTCCCCGTCCAGTGCATGCGCACAGCGCCAAAGTGAGCAGGATGCTTAAGTTTATACGTAGATGCCTGAAAGGCGTTTGGTATGCTGCTGCTCTTGAAGTTGTGCATCCATTGCTGCATCTTGGATGTGCGGTCAACCTGCAAACCCTCTACCTGCCCATCGCTGCCACAGAGTCTGTCGCCTGTAAAGGAAATCGCACCGCTCCAGGGCGGCGCCGACACGCTCTGGCAGGCAGTCCAGCAGCTGGGGCTGGACCCATCGCAGCTCCTGGCAGCACAAACCCAGGCACATGCTCAGGCCTTGGCACAGGCACCGGGCCTGGGCTTGGGCCTCGGTCTAGGACTAGGGCTGGGGCTGGGCCTGCCGCCAGCTGCCACGCCGCCGCAGCAGCAGCGGGGGCAGTCCCCGCCATCAAGTGGCAGCCTGCTGCACGACTACCAGCACGTCCTGGCCAGCCGCCAGCAGCTGCTGCACAAGCCGCCGCTCCTGTCGCAGCCGCCGCACCTGGCAGCAGCGCAGTTTGGGCGGGCCATGGCGCCGTCTGCGTTCCAGACCCACGCTCTCATGCAGCAGCTCAGCGGCATGGGCGTGCATGACGACACGGACAGCGTCGCTAGCGACAAGTGTGACCTGGCAGCGCCTGAGAGCTTGCTGGACACGGAGGAGGACCGGACCACATGGTCCAGCAGTCGCACTGGCGATGTGTGCGTGGAGCCCAGCAGGGCCTCGCGCAAGGTGTCAGGGTCGCAGGCGCAGGGTGGCACGGGCTGCCAGCTGCCCAAGGCCAAGACGGCGCCTGTGGCGGACCTACCGTTGGACGCGGTGCAGCCGCAACGCGCTGCAAGCGGAGGTGGCGGCATTGCGGCGCACCGGCCACAGCGACGCCACTTCACCGAGGGCCTGGAGGCGCTGCGCTTTGGGCCGACGGCAGCGCCTGGGTCGGCGAGCAATAGTGGTGGGACGCCCGGGGGCGGCACTTCACGGGCTGGCCACGGGGGCCTGGCCCCGCGCAACTCTGAAGGCGCGTCTGCCCCACATGCGCGTCTGCCCACGCTGCGTGAGCAAGAGACATCATACGCCCCAAAGCCAGACCCTCCTGCAATGTCGACTACGCCTGCTGCGCCGGCTCTAGGTGCCGCGCCGCCATACCGGGGGAGCGGTGACGGTAGCGCCTTGGCCGTTGGCGCCGGCCCTTCGCTGCCGCCGCTGGCACCCCGCCGCAGGTCTGGCCCGCTGCCACAATTTGCCAGCCCTTTGGTTGCCAAGCCGGGGGGGTCATCGCCTACAGCGCAGAGCAGCAGCTCTCCCCCGCAGCCACCCGCCCTCCTGCAGCCACAGATGTCAAGGGTGCCGGGGTACAGCAGCCGGCCCGCGTTGCAGCAGGCCCGGGCCCAGCACGAGCTTCTAGAGGAGATAAGCAGCGACGGCTCATCACAGCTAGGTGAGGATGACTGCCTGGTTCTGGAGCCTGAGCCCAAGGAGATCTCGTTTGACACGCTGACTGAGCTGCAGCAGCAGCTGCCAAGCAGTCGCTTCGAGTTCCCTTCCTCGGTGACGGCGTCGCGTGCAGCTAGCGCGCCCCTGGCCCAGGCAGAGAGGCACAATGGTCGCAGGGCAACAGCAGATGGGACAGTGACTGCAAGCGGCGCTGCTGTCCGCCGGCACAACAGAGCGCCCAGTGCCGACGACGCCCAGCTGTCCGTGGTTGACCTTGCACAGCGGCCAGGGAAGGCTGAGGTCACGAAGGCTGTGGCCGTAAAAGCGCGCGAGAGACCATTTTCCGCTCACGAGCCGACCGCAGCGGCGGTCTCTGCCGCCACAGCAAAGGTTGTGAAGCAGCGGTCGCATAACGCGCTCTTGGCGCATGCCGGTGAGGCGGCAGGTGGGCACAGCGAGGCGCTCAAGCATCCCAGCAGCGGCCGCCAAGAGGCAGCAGCCTCCAGCGTAAGGGACGCTGGGACTCGGCAGGGTGACGGCAGCCACGCATTTGCAGTGCACAGGCTGATCGGCCCCATGGAAGAGCGATCAGAGGATGAGGCCAAGGGCTCGCCGGCTGCGTCCCCTGCAGCTGCTGCTGCAACAGCAGCAGCACAGCTTCCGCCTGCAGCTGAGACGGGTGTGGGTGCATTGAAGAGGCGCATGCTTGCGGCCTTGTCTGGGCGCTGGGCTTGAGAATTCATGGCCATTCGTGGCGATCCGTTGCCATACATATCTTGGGTACAGCCAAAGTTGACAACTACTACACTGTCCTTGGATGCCAACTGGTCACTGGTTTTATGACGCTGTACTTGCGTGGGGGCGGGGATAGCACTTGAGATGTTCCTCTCGTATTGCTTTCTATTAGGGGGGGATAAACCTTTCGATGCGTTTGTGGGTTGGCCGTGCACGTCACTGCACACAACACTCTTCATTCCAACAAAAGAACCAAAATGGGCACAATTGTAACTCCTGTACAGGTACAGTACATGCCATTGCGCCTGTTCAGCACTTGTGTGGAATTTCACTCCTTGAAACGCTCCAGGGTTATGTGGGTCCTGTGCTACCTTGTGCACAGATTCACTTACCTCTTGTAGTCTGCTGCCAGACAGGCATTGTTGCGCCACCTCACCTCTGAGCTGCCTAACATTGCCTGCCAGCCATGGTGGCTGCTGAAGGGCATGGCAGGCAAGGCCCAGGTGGCAAGGTCAAGGTCCACCTGCCGCCCGATGAGGCGCGCGTGCGTGCCGTGGCAGAAATCGTGCAGGGCCTCATGCACAGCGTGCGCGAAGGCAAGGACGTCAACCTCAACGACCTCAAGCTGCAGGCGGCCAGCAAGTACTCGCTCGCGAGGGCGCCCAAGCTCGTGGAAATCATTGCTGCAGTGCCAGAGGAGTACAGGGAGCAGCTGCTGCCGCAGCTGCGCGCCAAGCCAGTGCGCACGGCGTCAGGCATTGCGGTTGTGGCAGTGATGTCCAAGCCCCACCGCTGCCCGCACATAGCCACCACCGGTAAGAGCCTGTTTTCAGCCGCATGGGCATGCATGAGTAGCAGGTGATGCACCTGACAAGGCAGGGTGCCGGGACAGCGCTGCATGTGAGCAGCAACTGCCGCACAGCCCACACCCGCATGTTCATCATGCAACACCCTAGCTGCTCGTCCCTGCTTCAGTGGCTTACTGCCCTTGGCATCTCACTCTCCTCAACCTATTGTCTTGGCTGTGCACAGGCAACATTTGCATTTACTGCCCAGGCGGCCCGGACTCGGACTTTGAGTACAGCACCCAGTCCTACACTGGATACGAACCCACCAGCATGAGGGCCATCAGGGCGCGGTACAACCCTTACGTGCAGGTAGGCTGTGCAGTGGCAAGGCAGGAATCCGATTCTGGGAACAGCATTTATCTGGCACGGTTGCTTGCAACCATGTGGGGCCACTCACTCATGTCGATGATGCGCTTTCCTTTTTGCTCCGTTCCTCTTGCCAATAGCTGCTGCTGCTGCTCCACTGTTCTGAAAGCAAAGCCCTGCTACACCCTGCTCCCTGCCGTAGGCGAGGGGCCGCGTGGACCAGCTGCGCAAGCTGGGCCACTCTGTGGACAAGGTGGAGTTCATCCTCATGGGAGGGACCTTTATGTCACTGCCGTCGGAGTACCGTGACTACTTTGTGCGCAACCTGCACGACGCGCTGAGCGGACACAGCTCGTCAGATGTGAACGAGGTGCGTTGTTTCTTGGTTGAAGGGATGTGGGCTGTTACAGATTGCTGCTAGTGCAGATGGTGAGGGTGGGGCATTTGATGCATGATTTGCACGATGCGCTGAGCGGACATAGCTCCTCAGGTGTGAACGATGTGCTTTGTTGTTCGACTGAGGGAGGGCTTGTAGAGTTGTCATGGACTTGTTTGTTGTGGTGTAGATGGTGGGTGTTTGGTTCAGAACCTGCACAACGCGCTGAGCGGACACAGCTCGTACAGAATTCGCACGATGCGTTGGGTAGTGAGCAACTTATAATAAGTTACTTATTGTATGTGCACAGGCTGTTGATGTGCTGGGAGGGCATGGGCGGTGAGGGACGATGCGCTATGGTGCAGAGGATTTAGCTTCTTTTTCCCAGAACAGCCTTGCATCAGGTGACGTTGAATTCTCTGCAGCAGCCTCCCCCCTCTCGCCTCTCCCCTCCCTACCCACACCGCTTCCTTCCTGTGTACCCTTCAGCCCTGAAACCCAAGTGTGAAACCCTAATCACCGCAGGCTGTGTCCTACAGCGAGGAGAGCCGCACCAAGTGCATCGGCCTGACCATTGAGACGCGACCGGATTACTGCCTCACCCCACACCTTAAGGACATGCTGAGCTACGGCTGCACGCGCCTGGAGATGGGCGTGCAGAGCATCTACGAGGATGTGGCGCGAGATACCAACAGGTCAGTGCACCACTGGCATGGAGTGGCCCTTTTTCAGTGCGGGGCCGCTTTTGTTGACAAGGTACTACAGTTCGCGGTGGGGACAGGCGGCTTAGTGCCGCCATGTTGTGATAGCAGTGGTATATTGGCACGGTGTCCCTGTCGATGACAGCCCATACCTGAATTTTGATACCTCACACTTTCATCACTCCTCGCCCTCCCCGCCCCTGCGCCACACAGGGGTCACACTGTGGCAGCCGTGAAGGAGTGCTTTTGCCTGGCCAAGGATGCAGGCTTCAAGGTGGTGGTGCACATGATGCCCGACCTGCCCAATGTCGGCTGGGAGCGCGACATTGAGTGCTTCCGGGAGTTCTTTGAGAATCCCGAGTTCCGCACTGACGGCCTGAAGCTGTACCCGACGCTGGTCATCAGAGGTGAAGCACAAAGGGCCTGGCAGTATGGGTGGTGTAAGGCAACTGATGGAGTTTCGAGACACAAAGCTGGCGGACAGAGGCACAGTAGCCTCTGCAGGGTGCTTATATGTGGATACAGGTGGGGCGTTGGCTAATGAAAGGCGCACCAGTGGCCGCAAGCCACTATGCCGGGGCTTGGCATTGCATCAGCTGCTGCTCAACAAGCAACAACAGCTGTGTGATCCCTTGTGCCTGCAAGCTGTACGATCCTCAGTCCTGCCCGCTCAAACCCGCCCCACACCTCTCCCGCCCTTCCTTGGCTCAAGGTACCGGCCTGTACGAGCTCTGGAAGAAGGGCCTGTACCGCAACTACCCTCCGGACAAGCTTGTAGACCTGGTGGCACGCATCTTGGCGCTGGTGCCGCCCTGGGTGCGCATCTACCGCATCCAGAGAGACATCCCCATGCCGCTGGTCACTAGCGGGGTGGAGAAGGGCAACCTGCGAGAGCTGGCGCTGGCGCGCATGGCCCACCTGGGGCTGCGCTGCAGGTGAGGGGACAACGCCCACACCTCTGACTGTCAGGTCCTTGTTCCTGAAGGTAGCGAGATGCTTGTTTGTGCTTGCAGTGGTGGCAGTGGAAATTGTATGTTGATGCTTCTTAGTTTAGGCCAGTGCTGGTATCTGATGCGCCACTGTTATCCTGGGCAGTCTGCATCACTGTTGAAGAGCTGATGCGCGCAAAGGCCCTGCCACCTGCCGATTGCGTTGCAGGGATGTGCGCACACGAGAGGTGGGCATCCAGGACATCCACCACCAGGTAACTGATCGTGAATATGGGGTCAAAATGCACAACAGGTAGTTGTATCAGCCTGCACGGCACCACTGAGTGCTTCACTGCGCCCTGCCAAACGTGGTGACGTCGGATTTGTAGAGCTGCTGAGGTGACAGCTGCTGCGTAAATCCCATCAAAGGGTGTCGTTGCTTGCCACGTGGACAGAAGAACCCTTGCTGCCAAGCGTACACCACTCATGGTCCTGCCGCGTGCCTGTTGCAGCTTGGTTGAAAGCTTTGTCCAAGCTGCCCTATGCCAGCAGGCCTTTGTCCGCCTCAGCCGCCTTCCCTGCAGCTTGAGAGCACATTCGTCCAAGGACACAGCATTGACCCGCAGCCAGCCAACAGGTTTCTGGCGTGGCGCCCACCTCTCATCAATCCTGCCCCTCCTCTGCTGTCATGTGCTGCTGCCCCAGGTTCGGCCAGACGAGGTGGAGCTCATCCGCAGGGACTACGTTGCCAATGGGGGCTGGGAGACGTTCTTGGAGTACGGCGACCCCAGGCAGGACATCCTGATCGGCCTGCTGCGCCTGCGCAAGATCTCAGGTGCGGGGGAAGCGTGGGATCTTGGGATCAGCGGGATGTCAAGAGGGGTGGGGAGCGGCGGGGTGGGCAGCGTGCTGCGGCTGGGCGTGCCTGCTTGGCACTGTGCAGCGGGAACAACGCGCAGGCTGCGCGTGTGCAGAGGATGGCAGGCTTTCACCAGGTGGTGGTTCAAGGACAGACGCAAGCAGTGCCTGGCACGCGTAATGTTCGGTGGGGGGAATGCAGCGCGAAACATCATCACAGGCTGTGTGAGCAGGCTTCGTCACTTGGCAGCAATCAGCTTTGACCCTGGGGCCAGCAGTTTGCGGCATTGTTCCCCGTCAGTAAACGCAGGACCTTTGTGCACTCTGCCTGCTGCTGCGGCTCTGCAGGTGCAGCCAGCGAGCGGCAGCCGGAGCTGCAGGGCCGCTGCTCCATCGTGCGCGAGCTGCATGTCTACGGTACTGCAGTGGCGGTACACGCGCGCGACCAGGGCAAGTTCCAGCACCAAGGGTGAGTGGTGTGGCCTTGTCGTGTCAGGTCATCAGCTCGCTGTGTCAGCTGCTGGCGTGCCTTGCCTGCTGTGCATCCTTGCTCAGCCAAGCACGTAGACATAATGGGATGTTGCTTGGCTGCTGAGTCTGGATGTGGTAAGCGTCAGAGCAGGAAGTGGCCCTGAGGGTTCTGATGTAACCTGATGAATAAGGAAAGGACTGGTTTTGATTGGCGATGACATGTTTTCTCGGTGCATTCAGATATGGCACGTTGCTCATGGAGGAGGCGGAGCGCATTGCCCGCTTTGAGCACCGCTCCACCAAGATGGCTGTCATCAGCGGCGTGGGCACGCGGCACTACTACCGCAAGCTGGGGTACCACCTGGAGGGGCACTACATGGTGAAGCAGCTGGAGCCAGCACCCAGCAGGCGGCGGCGGTCATGAGTCCTGTCTGCACCTTTGTATTTTTTTACAGCATTCACGTAGTGATCGGTGTTTTGAGACACTGCCGTGTGGAGGCAAATGGTCGCGCTTGCACGGTGGTGTGACATGTCTTCAGGGCCCTGTGGGTGATGAAAACATTTTGATTGGCCCACACAAGTTGGCCTTGGTTGTTGCGCCCTGACGAGTTCTCAAGCAAGCGCAAATTACACGACGTAGCTGCCGCTGCCACCATGCCGACCTCGTTCTTCAACCAGCTTGGTAGCAATGGCCTGTATGCCAGCGGCAAGCTGATTCACTCGTTCAAGAAGGCGAGCTGGATGTTCGCCACCACTGTGCTGGTGCTGCTAGTGCCGCTGATCATCGAGATGGATCGCGAGCACCAGATCATGGAGATGGAGAAGGAGCAGCTGAACGTGCTCACTGGGGCAGCGGCGCCGGCCAAGTGAACGTACAGCCGAGGCCAATGTTTCAGGCGACATCGAACTGCCGCAGCAATGGCGGCAGCTAGCAGCGTTGATGGTGGTGCCTAACGGCACAATTACTAGCAGCCATGCCCCCACCTGCACAGGCAAAACCATCATGCATGCAGTGCGCACTTCTGTGCTAGCTCGCTGCACTGCCCTGACCTGCATTTGACAAGCCCAGTTGCGGCAACCTCCTGACCTGCACGAACATATTGCCACATGTTGCTGACTGTTTGGACACGCATTCGCTGCACCTTCCTTTTGCACAGGATGTGCTCATCCATGAATACACCTGAGGCTGCAAGCCGCACATTTTCGTTGTAATATCCTCGTCTTCACCGCAGGCAGGCAATCGCAGGCTGTGGCACACAGTATGCAGTGGCAACAGTGGTTGTGAGAACCCTCCTGCGACCCAGAACAGCTTCCAAGGGCAACTGGCAATACACAAGATCAAGCCAGTGGCCAAAAGAAGTTGCGTGAAAGGGCAGCCTGTTTCAGACTCATGAGATAAAGATGATGACAGCACGCAGACCAAGACATTTCATTAACCCCTTGCCCAGTCCGCCCGAACATGGTGAGTCAAGGTGAGCTTAGTAAGCCCCACTCTTTGCACCGTAGCGCTCGAGGTCTGCGCGGTTCGCCTTGAAGCACTCGCTGCAATGGCAGGGCAGCAGGACGGTGGGTCAGTAGTTGAGGCCAGGGTGCGTGCACAATGGTAAGGACAGCACATGTGGGTCCAGACATGCCAAATGGCAAGCTGCAGGTGCAGATGCAGCGCAGCCCTTACATGTAGCGGTTGCCCATCATCTGCCTGTTCTTAACCATGGCAGCGTTGGCCTCCTGGGGAGTGGAGAATTCCACAAATGCGATGCCGTTGGGGCGGCCACCCTCTTGGACAATGAACACACTGCACGAACACGTGTGCAAATCAGGCAGCCAAAAAGTGAGAGGCAGTGAAAATCATCTTGGCAGAGAGTATGCTGCAGCAAAGCGTGATTGCAGGCAGGTCCCCCGCATCATGATGTGAGTCTCACCTGTCGGTGGTCAGGGGCGTGATGCCGAGCGAGGGGTCGGCGAACCACTGCACAATGTCCTCGTCTTGAACCGAGAAGGGCAGGCCGCGCAGCTTGAGGATGGTTGAGCTGCTGTCACCGCCAGCAGCGTACACGCCGCCCGCACCGCCGCCACCGCCACCACTGCCGCCCATGCCACCGCCCATGCCGCCACCGTACCTAGGACCTCCGTACCCACGAGGGCCACCGCCATATGCCTGAGGGCCGCCGTACCCCTGCCCGCCGTACATGCCCATGGGGCCGCCCATGCCCGCGCCGTAGCCCTGTCCGCCGTAGCCCCCGTGGAAGCCCCCACCCTGACCATCCATCAGTTCAGCAGCTACCGCCCGATAATAATCCTGCTCACATCCCAAAAAACAGCGAATATCTTGTCAAGTTGGCGCACGCCTACCACTATCATGCCAAAGCCAACCCGCAGCGTCAGGGCCTCAGGGCCTGTTGCATGGTGGCGCGTCACCAGGGTTCAGGTAACCGCGACACGGCGTCAATAGCACCCCAGTACCCACAACAGCACCCAACAGCACCCCAGGCAGAGCCGTCTTGCCAGCACATGGCAGGCGGACATGTGCATCAGCCACCCACCATCTTCTGTGTTTTGAACACCTCCACGTATCTTCTGCCCATGTACGACCTGTTCTTACTCAGGGCGAGCTCGACCTGCATAGGCGAGGACAGCACCACGAATGCCTCGCCAGACAGGCGGCCGTCCCTGTGCACCATCAAAATGTCGATCGGTTCGCAGCCCTGCATGCGTGCAGGACAGCAGTCAGCATGGTCAGCTTTGCATGTCTTGCGATACTGACACCCATGCTGTGCCACAAATGCTGCACAGGCAGTGGTTGACCAGTGCATTGGCCCGCGCCCATCGCGCACCACTGCCCGGTTTTGGCCCAAGCAGCCGATCATGCTGCCTGCGCGTCACTACGCACCAGGAACATCTTCAGGTCGTCTTGCTGGGCGTCGAAGGGCAGCCCGCGCAGCTTGACGGCTGGGAAGCCACCTGCCACGCCCGCGCCCATGTGCTGGCCGCCCTGCATGGAGGGATCCATGTTGCCCTCCTCAACACCGGGGGGGTTCATGCTGCTCTGATCGCGTAAGGGAGGGGGATGGTCAGGATGGTTTCATGGCGGCAAGGACATCCACACTGCTGCAAAGTCCACACACCCAGGCAATTTCGCCAGCGGGGACCCGAGAAAGTTCAGTCGCAGCTCAGCGCGTGGCATCTGTACGTTGCGGTTGAAACCACGCACTAGCGGCTCGCGCGGTTTCCCTCTTGCGCACTCAGTCCGGGTCCATCAACGCGCCCGGCGTTCACTACACATTCTTGTCCGGCTTTGCGCAGCTCCCAGCTGTTGGTATAGCGCATCGGCCCGATTGCCAACACCAGTGGGGCTTCGATGCCAGTGGAGACAGGTGAACCTTGCATGGACCGCACGCACAGCACGCCCGCGGGCGCGCCGGCGGCATCACAGCGCTGGCTGTGTGGATGGAAGCTGGTTTCATGCGATCCTGTCCCTGTGTGACAGGTGGTGCGGGTCTCGCGCATGTAAGGCTGGACCAGGCCCAGCAGCCTGCGTTTGCATGCGCCAAGCTCAAGCTCGACCAGTTCTTCCTGGTCTGGCTTGACTTCAACCAGTCCACGGTGCGTTGCCAGTGTTGGAACGCATGACCGCGCCTTGTGCAGGCGCCACCTTGCCACTTCACCAGTATGTCACCGCCCAATCCGCAGGTCAATGGCCTGCTGGACGATGTGAAAGCCGGGCGACCTGTGCGCGGGCCGGCTGCAGCCACATGCGGGCCCTCTGTGTCACCCCTGTCGCCCCTGGCCTCAGCACAGCACACCAATTTCTTCGCCAACCCAGCAGCAACGGTGCGCCAAGCATGGCGGGAGGGCTGAAGTGGCAGCCACCAGCTTGCTTGATGTGGGTGCTGAAACATGGGCAATGCTGCTGCGTTTCCGCAGCCACCACTGTCACCCTCCAAGCAGCGCTCGCCGCGCTCACCGCTGTCACCACACCGGCGGTCACTGTCAATCTCTTCATCAGGCCTGAAACGGGTGAGGCATGCACCATCGCCTGTGCACTAGCCAGCCGCAAGGGCTTGTCTCTCCAGATTGTTCCGCATGGCGCCATCCACAATCACATCAGCAGCACCATAACCACTGCTGTGCTTTGCCCTCCAACTGTCCATGTTGCACCCTGCAGCCGCCACTGTCCACGCTTCCACAGTTCTATTTCCCAACTAAGGCACCCATAAACGAGGCCGAGTCAGCTTGCAAGGAGCTGGTGGCCAGCATAGACAAGAGCTTTGCCTCAAACGCCAGCGGCTTGCAGCTGCTGGACTTTGTGGAGGCAGTGCAAAAGGTGAGGGCACAGCAGCAGGGGAGGAGGGACAAGCGCGGGGCAGAGGGCAGTGGGCAGTGGGCAGTGAGCGACAGCACTCATGCCTTGAGCCGATGCTTCATCAGCACGCGCAGAGTTTGGGGCTTTTGCACTGGAAAGAGGTGCCATTTCAGCACCACTTGCTCACTCCATACAATGACCTGTTTCCTGCTGTCACCCTCCTGCGATTCCTGGTAAACAGGCGTGCCACCTGCCCAAGATGGTGGCCCATGCCCTGTTCAAGCGCCTGGCGGGGACGGAAGAGCGCGTGAGCAAAGACGCCTTCCTCAAGTTCTGGCTGCCCAAGAACCTGGCCTCAGCGCCGATGGTGGAGAGGGTGTTCCATGCGCTGAAGCAGGAGGGAGAGCAGGTGAGGCGCCCAACATTCAGCAGCCGCGGAGGGGGGGAGGGTAGTTACGGATCTGGGATAGCAAGGAGGGCTGCTTGGGAGGCAGAGGGAGAGAGAGGGTAGACCCTTGCGCAGGGCTTCCAACCGAGCATGTGTCGAAAGGGACTTGTCAGGGCTCTTGAGTTTGCTGCAAAAACCTAACAGTGCTTCAGTTAGCGCTTGACCATGCAGTTAACCCCTTGGGCTGCAGGGGACCATGCCTGGAGGATCGAGTCTCCGTTTTTTGCCCACGGCACCACCCTACCCATTTACCAAGCTCCACCCTGCCCCTCAACTGCCGTGCCTTGACTGTCCTGCCTCCACTGCCATGTCTCCTGTGTGCTCAGGCGCTGACGTACGCAGACTTCCAGCCGCTGATGGACAGCGTGCTGCAGTATCATCCTGGCCTGGAGTTCCTCAAGGAGACGAACGAGTTCCAGAAGAAATACGCGGAGACAGTCGTGTACCGCATCTTCTATTCGCTCAACAGGTGACTGCGGGCACAGGGCAGCGTTCGAAGGGGCACTACGCATGTGCATGAGCTGCGGGAGAGCGCTTGATGCACCAATTTACTGGCTGACATCTCATGGCTGTTGGTGGCTGCAGGTCGGGCAACGGGCGCCTGACGCTGCGGGAGCTGCGGCGGTCGGACCTGGTAGAGGCGCTGGAGCTGCTGGACACAGAGGACGACATCAACAAGGTGGGGCCAGAGGCAAGGTTGCACATGAGGGCTTCCAGGGGTTTTAAAGGGGTCCTGGCTGATCTAAGGCAGCTTGTCATCGGCCTAGACACAGACAAGGGCATCAACAAGCGGATCAGGGGTGCAAGTGTGATAATGAGCCTGAGTGGGGGGGTAAAGGGGCGTGCTTGGGCGTGCTGGTTGATCAACACGCAGGAGGCCATCAAGCAGGTGTCCATCAAGCAGGTGTGCATGACTGGGTAGGTGGCCAGGAGCGGCTCAAGACTCAAGGGGAGGTGTTTTCTTGAAATGTGCAGGACAGGCCCGTTGGTGCAAGGTGTCCGTTTGTTGACCCTATACTGCCGCTTGCTGCGTGTCACTGCAGATCCTGAAGTACTTCAGCTATGAGCACTTTTACGTCATCTACTGCAAATTCTGGGAGCTTGATCAGGACCACGACTTCTTGATAGACAGGGATGACCTGGCGCACTACAGCCAAGGCGCGCTGTCGCTGCAGATCATTGACAGGGTCTTTGAGCAGGTGCGGTGGCAGAGGGTGTCCTTGACTGGTGGGCTGGCAGGCCACAGGAAAGAAAAGGGAGGAATTGCGAGAGGGGATAGTAGGAACAACTCAAGCACTCGTCGTGAACATGAGCATCTCTCCTACCGCTCCTGTACCGCTCCTGATTGTGCCTTTTGGCTCTGCGTGCGTGCTGCAGGTGCCTCGCCGCTTCTCCAGCACAACACCCGGCAAGATGTCGTATGAGGACTTTGTTTGGTTCATCCTGAGCGAAGAGGACAAGACGACAGACACCGCGCTTGAGTACTGGTTCAGGTGAGGGGAGCGAAGCAGGGGAAGCTTTGGTGGGGCAGAGGGCTGGACATACTTTTGGTCGTTGCTCGCACGGTGCACGGCAGGCGCAACGCAGACGTACTCCTAAAAGTGACGGGCGAGGGGGGGAAGGTTCACCATGAGAGCCTCCTCTGCATTCCCGCAATCCTGGGCTGTGTTGCAGCTGCACACCTTGCAGTGCCCATCCCTATAGCCACTGTCACCTCATCCCTTCTCACCAATGCTTCCTTCCCCGCCCGTAATCCCCTGCCCCTGACCCTTACCCGCCCCCCTTTCCACCATACAGCTGTGTAGACCTGGATTGCGACAATGTGATTCGCCCCCGTGAGATGTGGTTCTTTTACGAGGAGCAGCTGCGCCGCATGGAGAACATGCCCTCGGGGGAGACGGTGCTGTTTGAGGACGTGGTGTGCCAGCTGCACGACATGCTGCAGCCCGAGGCAGAGGGGGCATACACGATCAGGTGGGGAAGGGGCACCTTTGTGTTGGTGGAGAGAGCGTGGGGAAGCCAATAATGGGGCGCAAAGTTAAAGGCAGTCTGCAGTGACGGATGTGAGCCGCGCAACAGGCACGGTGGGAACTCACGATGCTGACAAGCAGGTAGGTCAAAGTACCTTGATGTTGGGTGCTGTTTCCGCTGTACATTTTCAATCGCATTCCCTTCCTTGAAGGGACCTGGACCGCATCAAGCCCTCCCTGCCACCTTCAGCGCACTGCTTGCCCATATGCAAAGCCCTGTGCACCTTTCTTGAACGCTCCTGTCCCCTCTGTCCCCTTTGGCCCGCAGGGACCTGAAGCGCACCAAGCCCCAGTCGGCCATCTTCTTCAACGCGCTCTTCAACCTGCACAAGTTCTTGAGCTTTGAAAATAGGGACCCCTTTGCGGCGAGAGCAGAGGCGGGAGAGTACGCGGGGCTTACAGACTGGGACAAGTTTGCTAAGGTCGAATACTTCAGGTGAGCTATGCAACAAGGAGCAAGTCGTTGGGGGTTGGGGCGGGTTGGGGGAAAGAGGTAGGTGATGATCGGTGATGTTTGTTGATCGGTGTGCGCAGGGAAGAATGCAATTGCGTGGGAGAGGTCGCTGCTGATGATTCGCTTCCACTGCTTTCATGCCAGCTGGCAGCTTGTCGCTACTGTTGTCGCTTCTGCAGCTGCTGCATCACTCGCTGCTGATGATGCAGGTACTGCCAGCGCCAGCTGCCCCCGCTGCTGGTGTTGCTGCTGCTCTCAACACTGCCAGCTGCTCCTGCTGCCACTCTGATTGCCTATGTAGGCTGGCGAGCGAGGACGACCAGGAAGAGGTGCAGATGGAAGCGGAGGAGGGAAGCGGCTGGCCAGAGGACTCCATGGTCATGTAGTACCTTCAGTTATTGATTGGTGCCACAAAGTTCATTGCTATGCATACTATGCGATAGGAACAGAGAAACAGAACACAGCTTGTAGGCCAGGACAGCAAAGCGAAGCACAGCGGGTGGTTGTGTTTCCCTTTGATCACTGGTACTTGGAACTAGGCTCAGGCCAGGCACGGCAAAAGAGGTGTGGGCACAAGCAGGGCTGCTGCAGTTGGGTATCCAACACAGCTGGCATACCATGCACAACCCTCCCCACCCCTGCCTCACTGCCAGCGCTTTCCTCCTCGCCCTTACACCAATATGTGCTTTTGACCTGTGCTGCTGACCTGATATGTATGCTGAATGGCAAAAAGAACACTGCATGTTCGCTGCGCGTGGGTGTCCTTTTTCTCAAGTCATCTTTTCACTTGCTTGACGTGTTTTTCAGCATATGCGCTTGCCAAGGGAAAGGGCGGTACATAGAATGGGGCGAGTGTGCATGTTCGTAATTTGTTGTGGGTGTGGAGGGCATGTGCACTTTGGAATTTTCGAGAGAACAGCACTAGCTGATGTAATGAGTTTGTCACATGCCAGCAGGGCTGTGGCCCGCATGCTGTGTGTTGCTCACATATCTTGGGGCTGGAGGTTTTTGCTCTGCTGATTTTGCAGTAAGAAGGCCACGGTGCGAAGGGCTGCAGCAGGAGCCAAACGACGCAAGTGCATGAGTTCATCAGCTTTTGCAACTGTTGTCATAGCCATGGTTGCTGGGTGACCTTGCGTACCACGCAAAGCAAGTGTGTGCAGCCTGCATGGTGGGGTTACGGCAAGTGCCGAAGACAGAACATTACATGTGAAGCCTTCACAACTAGGAAGGTCTGACTGGAGGCGGCAGAGAAAATGAACGCTTGACAAAAATTGTCGCTGTCTGTTCAGGCGAGTCGCCCAACGCGAGGCATCAAACACGCTTTCCTTTTAGGCTGTTTATGCCTCTTGAAAGCAGTCCAGAAAGCACTGCACAGCAACTGAAGTCCAGAATCGCTAACATGAATGTGTGCATGAATTAAGAAGGGTCAGAAGTACATTGAGGTCATTCATGTGCAGTTATGAGCGTCAGGCCCTAGCGACGCCGCTAGGGCCTGACGCTGATGCCAGGTAGCAGCATGCAATGCAATGCCTGACTGCCCATGCTGCAGGCGGCAAGTGACTCAAGCAGCGCACCGCCAAGTCAGTCTACAGTTACTACACAGGTCACCACAGCCAGGCTGCCATGCCAGCAGGCTGCCATGCCAGCTGTCATTGCCGCTGCAGCTTGCCGCCCTCCTGCAGCGGCGCGCTGGGTCGCTTGCGGGCCCGGAAGAACTGGCTGGCGCTGTGGTCGTTCTGCAGCCACTTCTCTGTGGCCATGATGGATGCCCGCCCTCCTGCAAACAGCTGCTGCTCCTCCGTCGACAGCTTGCTCATGAGCTCCAGCACCTCCTCTCCCGTCATGGTGTTCAGGCCCTTGGAGATGAGCTCCTGGTATCGGATGCGGAACGTCTTGGAAAGGTACATGGCCAGCTCCACATCCTGGAGCATGCAGTTGGTTCGGATGCCCACTTCATAGAAGAAAGGCGCCTTGTTGCGCAGGCTGACGCACTCAGCGCCGGCGTTGAGCTTGCGGCGGTAGCGTTCCTTGTAGACGTCGGGCAAGTCGAGGGCGACCAGGCCGCGGCGGTGCAGGTCAACCAGCAGCCACAGTGGCGTGGGCAGGCTGGCGCCCTTGGTGATGTCCGCCGTGGTGCTGCCAGGGTCCAAGCCCTTGGCAACGCCAAGGGCTCCGTATCTGAACGTCGCAGGCACCAGCGCGTCCTCAGCCAGCAGCTCGTTGGGGTTGAGCAGGTTCAACATCTGCAACCCACTGCTCGGGCCTGCTTCAAAGGCCCAGTGTATCAAGCGGTATGGCACACAAGGATTTGTGTTTGAATAGTGTTGCCTGAGGGGCGCCAGGTGGGTTCGCATGGATGAACTCCGAACTCACCGAAGTCCACACCTGGCCAGAAACTGTTGCTTGTGCACACGCTTGCTGGGCCCTACGACGTCGATAACGCAAATGCAATGGTCCAGTCAGTATGAATAATCTAGCGTGATTGACATCGTCGCTGTGTTGTTGCATTCGGACGTGCTTAATGGGGCACAGGCATAGCCGCGCTTCAACGAGCGCTTCTTCAAAGGTTAGGCGCACATATGCTCGCTAAATCGTTTGTGTGTGTGGCAGGTAGCAACATGCTGTTCTGCCTGCAGGAGCGCAATGATGAGGACTACATTGAGCTGGAATTCGAGCTAGGGCATGCATCAGGTTGGAATGTCAGCATTATGTACAGCCGCGACCTTAAAGGCTGTGCCCAGTCGTAAACACTCACCACGCTGACTGCTTCAAACGATTGCAGGCAGAAGGCGGGCTAGGCGGAAGGCGGTGCATGTCAGCCAAGCCAGCTGCAGAGGCAGCAGCAGCAACAGACTCAAACGCTCCAAAGCAGCTGCGCTGAGCTTGGGCCTGTGCAGAGCCCTGGCGTGGGTGCCCTTGCGGGGCCTGGTAGCAGCTTTGAGGGTGGCCGGTACCACCGGCCGGTATGGGTTGGCAGCAGGGCTGTGCGCCTTGCTCCCCAGAACGTCAAAGGTGCTGGTGAGTTGGCAATGGGCGTAGGCAGAGCAGGGCGCTGCTTCTGCTCTACGTGTCGTAGCTGTTTTGAAGGCCATGAGGCGCAACAAGGGACCTAAACCCTCGCTTGTCAAGGCCCAAAAGAGGGGCGGCACTGACATTGGCAGCTTAGCTCAGACCTACACCTCCAGTGCTGCCTTCGATCACTGCTGCTTGCTGTCAAGCACCAGCGGTCGTGACAGCTGGCCGTGAATGAGTACCGGCCTGAAGGTCATCAGACATGCATCACCTGTTCCGCCAAAAAGGGTAATGTGCGTCCTGGCCTGCCATGATCAACGCCTGTGCAGGGCGTCCTGGCCGTGCTGAGCCGCAAGCGTGTGCTGGGTCTCGCCACGCCACTGTGGACCCAGCGCCTGCTGCGCCCGCTGCACCCGCTGAGCGGGCCCTTCCTGATGTACGGCTGCATGTGGGCTGTGATGCCCCTGGTACTTCCCAGCCTGTGGCGCTCCCTGATGTACTGGCAGCGCAGTACACCTGTTGTGACGTCGTACTTTGTGACGGGCATCAGGTGAGGAGCAGGCTTTGGGAACCTGTGCATGATCAGCCTATCACCTGGGCCATCAGGTGAGCGGCAGGCTTTGCAAAGCGATGCATGGTCAGCCAGCAAGTGGAGGTGCAACAGAGTGACCAGGCATGCTGTTGCCTGTTGGCCCTGCATGCATGTTTGTTGTATCTGCTCACCTTACCTCTGCTGCCCCACACCCTGCCTGCACTGAACCACTGACCTGTTCAAGGGCTGACCGGGCCCAGCGCTGCCTGGACAGTGGGAAAAGTGTGAAGTCCACACCCGAGCAGCTGTGGCAGGCGCAGCATGAGGCTGCAGCGGATCGCCTGTTTGAGATGCTGGCTGACCTCAAGGGCTTCTACCTGAAGCTGGGTCAGATCTTGGCCACAAAGACAGACATGCTGCCTGCACCTTACACCAACAGCCTGAGCCGCCTGCTTGACCGCATGCCTGCAACGCCCTTCAGCAAGGTGCGGGCCTGGGTGAATGCAGGTTGTTGCGGGAGTGAGTTTAGACTGAAGAAGTTAGGGCTGTCTCACTTTGTGAGAAGTATTGTGGGCACGGGGCCTGCCCCTGAAGGTCTGCTGGGCAGGGCAGCGCAGCGCACTGCAGCAGTCCAGATGATTGCCTGTGTTCACGCTCTGGCCCAATTCTTTCAAAATGCAGTGTACCGCCTCCTATGTACATTGTACCGCCTCCTGATGTGATTTGGCTGGATGTCGCTGCAATGTGAGCAGGTGCAGCGCAGCATAGAGAGGGAGCTGGGTGGGAAGCTGTCAGCCTTCTTCTCCTACGTCGACCCTTTCCCGCTGGCATCAGCCACAGTGGCACAGGTGAGTCCATGCCCTGTGTGCTGTTGCAACAGCAGAGGCGCCATGGCGGCCAAGCGTACCCGCTGCAGCAGCATGAAGGTACTTGTGATGCTGGATTTGTCAACACCATTTGATGAGGCAAGCAGGACTGCCCTTCACTAATACACTCTTGCGAGGAAACCACCAAGCATGTTTACCATGGGCGCTCGCGCTTGCTCCTTCTTCCATGGAGGTAGAATCCAAGCGCCCCCCTCCCCATTCTGTCCTCTCTTCAAGGTGCACCAGGCGCGTCTGAGCAGCGGCAGCGACGTGGTGGTCAAAGTGCAGCACAGCGGCACCAAGCGCACAATGGGCTCCGACCTGGCCAACATGCGGCTGGCCTGCGCTGCCATGGATGCGCTCAAGGTCAACCTGGGATTTGACCTGAGCAGCGTGGTGTACGAGTACTGCGAGCAGGTGCGTGCATGAATGATGATTTTTTATGGTGAATGGGCTGCTGGCGGGTGCGATGCAAGGTGCAAGCGCATTCGGCAAGCATAAGGCGTGATAGCTGGTGCAATGGGGGCTAAGCTGTGCACCCAGATTGCCCTCGAACTGAGTGGGTCATGACCGACTTAACTCAAGGTACACAAGTCGCTCAAGTCATTAAAGTGACCCAATGGTTGATACGGCCATGCTGTTGCATCTGCAGGTGCCGCTGGAGTTTGACTTCGAGCGGGAGGCAGCCATGGCGGAGAGTGTGCGCAGTACGCTGCTTGAGCACTCGCAGCACTTTCCGCTGCTGCGCAAGGTGAGGAGCGCTTGTGCTGACTGAGCACGCGGGTTGCAGTAACTGCATTGCAGTTCAGGCTGAGCTGGCCATCATGCTGCTCAAGCTTCACCACTGCATTGTGTTAGGACCTGTTGTCTGCACAGGGTGTGTTGGGGGGTTGAACGCCTGCTAGAATTAGTACACTCATAATGTTGCCTCACCGCAAAGGTATTGCAGCAGAGGCAAGTTCAAAGGACCCGCCCTTGGAGTCGTGGCAGAAGAGTCACTGGCTTGCGTGGTGGGCCGCAGGATCTGAGGTCTGCTGACGTGCTCAATACCCATGTACTCGCAGCAGCCGAGGCATGCCGCTCGTGTTGTTACGCAGGTCATTATCCCCGAGATGCTGCATTTCCTGTCAACACCCCGCCTGCTCACAATGCAGCACGTCGCTGGTAAGCTGAAGTTCAGGCTCTAGGCCAAGCGGCAGAACTGCACACTCCTATGCGTTTGTGGGGGGGTGCGGCCTGAGGACAGGTCCAGTGTGCCCAGTGTCCGCACAGCCGCTGGCCATGCTGTTGCCACGATTACTGCGGCAAAGCAAGGCAGGAAGCACTGTTTACTGCAAGGGATAAGCAGACAAGCAGACCTTCTCCAACAGGCCAGCAACTGCCTTGCCTCTTGCTGCTGCCGCCCCTGCTGCTGTGCACAGGCGTCCCCCTGCTGGACATTGCTGGCATGGACCTTGACATCAAGACACAGCTCATGGCATCACTGGTGAGGCGGTGCAAGGGCACCTGCTGTTCAAGGTTGCCACTGCTGCACTGGGTTAACCCAGTTAGCTAAGGGTTAGCTAGGGGTAACGTTACCCTTAGCTATGCTTGCAAACCACGGGTGCCAAGCTGTTTGCGTTTTTCGTCCTGTTCTACCTGACCTGCCCCTGGTTGTTGTCAAGGCTACTGCAGGGCCTCTTCAACACTGCCTGGTCTCACTGCTCAGTGACTGCTTGCCCCTGTGCGCAGGTCCTGGCTTATGGCATCATGATCCTGCGGGGCGGCACCTTCCACAGCGACCCACACCCAGGTGCGATTATTATGCAACCACAGCCCATCAGCCTTGGGAACCCAGGGACTTATGAGTATGTTATGTAATGTTTGTGCTGTCACGCTGAAGTGGGTAGCATGTGGGCCCTGCAGTCAGCTACGATTGGCACGCCCCTGCTAGCCATAGCTGTGTTTCCACACTGCATCTGGCCCTGCCCCCGCTGCTGCTCAGGTAACCTGCTGGCCTGCTGCAGCAACAGCGCAGAATTCTCAGAGCTGGACATCAAGGTTGCAATCCTGGATTGGGGGCAGGTGAGTGAGCCGGCTGCTAAGAGCGTGCCGCTGTAGCTGCTTCACCCTGTAGCACAGCTTCTGCCACGCACGGTGTGTGCACTGCAGGTCATTGGCAGAGATTACGGCAGCGCTATGCCAGACAGCCCCGGGTGCTGATCTGAATGGCGCGTGCTGCCTGCAACATGTGATGTGTGGCATACTTGGATGCCTTGACGCTTACTCGTCCTCTATGCTGGCCATGCTGCATCATGCTGTGCCCATGTTTGTGCAGGTGAAGCAGCTGTCAGATCAGAGCCGGCTGCGCTACGCACTGTTGGTCAGCGCGCTGGCATCGAGAGAGGAGGGCCTGCTGGTGGCCACGATGCGGGAGCTGGGCCTTGTGGTGGAGAACTGCAGCGTAGAGTTCGAGGTGGACAATGGCTGCGAGCAGTGGGCATGTGTACATGGATGCATCATCATTATGAGAGGCTTGCATGCATTTACGTTGCCAGCAGACATCACATATTGTTTATGCTGCATGTGCGTGGCACATGGCATTAGGTGACAGCTGCCTGGCTGCAACCAGGGCCAGAACCTGAGCGCGCTCTGCTGAATCCGTGTGTGTTGAGTAAGCAGCAACCTGTTCCGAGCCCACACAAGGTGCTTGGCTGCCTTGACAACACTTATGAGAAATGTGTGTGCACGTGCATGTGCAGGCCATTGCTGGGTATATTCTGTTTGACACGCGCATGGACTTTCCGGAAGCGCAGCAGAGCCCGCTGGACCCCAACGCCAACGAGGGGTGGAGGTGCGGCCTGGGCAGCAGGGGACAGGGGCTAGCGGGTGCAAGCTCAAGGCGGTGCTCTTCTGTGTGTTACTCTTCCAGAGGCCAGAGGAATGGACTTGTGGGCAAGAGGTACAGCAGCAGTAAAAAAGGACAGGCTGCTTTGTGCGCGGCAAGAAGCAGTACAGCCTCAAACCAGTGCCTGCCGACATGCACTCCAGCAATCAAGATGGCTTCTCTCTGCCTCTCTGCTTGCAATGACAACACTGCTGCTAGCGTGTCTGCAGGCATCAGCCGTTGATGCTCTCATGTGCCTTCCCACGCTGCTGCAGGACGGCCAAGGTGCCGACGCTGCCCCAGGACCTGTTCATGATCGTGCGAGCCATCACACTACTGCGGGGGGTGATGAACTCCCTGGGAGTCGACATCTCCTCAGCCCAAATGTGGCGGCCGCTGGCACTGCAGACCATCGCGGAGCTGTCGCAGCAGCGTGTCAGCCTGACGCCGCCCCCAAGCACACCCTGGACCCCCCAGGGGGCTGGCAGGGAGGCAGCCTGGCAGGTGGAGGAGGAGCGGCAGGAGCGCGCCAGGCAGAGGGCAGAGCTGGCTGCGCAGACGCCGCCCAAGGGGGGTGGCGGGCAGGGGCTGCTTTCACCTCGGGTGGGAACAGTGAGCCCGCGCTGGTCATGGACTAGTCCACGGGAAGCGGCTGGGCGTGGGTACAGTCCCAGAGGCAGTGTTGGTGGTGGTGGCAGTGCGGGGGGAGCGCGGCGCAGCAGCAGCCCACAGGCTGTGGCGGCTGCAGAGCTTGCAGCGTTTCTGGCATCGCAGCAGGAGCAGCAGCAGCAGCAAGAAGGGTCGGAATGACGCGGCTTTTGAGCGTCTGGGCTTGTAACGGTTGTAACTCCTGTAACTGAGTGTAGTGCCGTGGACAGAACCGCTGACGTGCCGCACCCGCCCCGCGTCGCACTTGTAGGGAACAGCATTTGCAGCAAGCTGTCAGGCCAGGCAAGTTGACTTGCAGAACCGCCTTGAGCGGATGAGGGCTGTTGCAGCTGGCCTGCTCCTGGGCCCGCCTGACCGACGGCACCGACGGCAACACGGAGGCTGGCGCCGTTGGCACCGTCGCTGGCCGGTCCCCACCGCCCGCCAGGCCACCGAAAACCAATTGGTTTTGGTTTGGTTTGGTTGGTTGGCAACGCCCTGAGTAGCTGATGCAGCTCGGTGAGTCGCGCCCGCCCGTCAGTGAACGCACAAATGTGATCCAGATTGTGCTTGTTCCGCTGGCTCATGAGCTCCGCTGCAGTCATGGTGCTGGCGGCCGCGGGTGTCTCCGCCAGGGCTTGTTTCAGCGACCGGCCCGTGCCCACGACCAGCGGGATGCCTTGCAGCGTAACCAGCTCCTCCGCGTGGGGCGCCGGGGTGAGAAAGGTGATGCCGGCCGCCTCTGGTTTATGTGGAACGACGATTCCAGGGCGCGTGAGCTGGGACAGCCACATGACTGGGTCGCCCACACCAGATGCGAGGCGGATGGTCACCTCCGAAGGAATGGTGCAAGTGGGGAAGCCACTCAAGTAGTCGTGCTCCCGCAGCAAGGCGCTGATGCCAGGGACGGACAGGGTGTCCAGCATGCTCTCAGCTCCAGAGACTGGCACCACCAGGTGAACTAGCACATGCCCCTCGAGCGGGGGTTGCGCCTGGTTAAGCTGCTCGGCGAGACGGTGGATTGCCCTCAGACCAGCCACTCCATCAGCGGCGATGCCGCCCAGCTGATTACGCGTCTGCTGCCCTCCTGGCGTGTTCTCTGCCGGCAAGCCAGGCTGTAACAGCCTTTCAGCGGCCCACTAAGCGTCTGCTGGATGAAAACATCGCCAGCGCGTTGACTGCCTTCGCCTAAAGGTCAAGAAGCTTCTTGACTGGCGGTGTGGTGTGGTCCATGGTGATCCCTGCAGCAGAGCGGGAGACCACGACCATGTGGGCGCCCCTGTTAGCCTTGGTGCGTGAGGGCTCCATGGTATGGCTCTCTCCAGGGTCGCCGCTTCGCCTCCTCCTCTCCTCCCCCAGCGCGCGGCTTCTGAGCGTCTGGGCTTGTAACGGTTGTAACTCCTGTAACTGACTGTAACTGCCATGGCCACCTGATTCACCCTCCCAGTCCCTCGCTACGTGGCGAGCATGCAAGGGACTGGGGGGAAGAAATCAGGTGGCCATGGCAGTTACAGTCAGCTACATGAGCATAAGCTGCCAGGGACTGACACACTGCCAACTGTAATGAACGCCGCGTGTCCCACCTGTTGTAAAGCGGCCTGGCCGGTCCTGAAGGAACTTGTGTTTAGCAGAGGAGTTGAGGAGTGCTTGCTTATTGCATGCGGCAGCGCTGCCGCATAAGCTAGCTGGGCGTGTGACCAGTTTCTGCCAACAACCATGACGCAGCGACAGACACGTGTTGAAATCTGCGCCCCACACAGGTAGGAAAATGTGAAGTTGCGGCACCGGCGATAACGGTCATGCTTGTGGCACTGACGCCCAGCCTTACAGCAGGCTGGCAAGCCACATGCATCATCATGCAGTGCATCAGCATGCATGCTTTCTCACTTGGAGATGCGTGCAGGTGATGAATGCTGGCACATTGTCACCAACCTGGCATCAAGCCCGGATCATGGCCTTGCATCATCCCACAATGTGTCATCATATGATGCATCCTGGCATGAACTGTGCTCGACAGCCTGCCATCATGCATATGGCGGCATCATGCCGCCATGACCGTTCCTTGTCTTGCCTTTGTATCTAAGCACCCCGCGCAGCCCTCAGGACACTTGAGCGTGTCACACACAAGCACAGAGCAGCACAAAGGCAGCACAAAAAACCTTTGCAACAAAACTGTTGTTGATCTAGGCTTCCACTCCTCGCTGGTTTCCTCATCAGAAGGCCACTCCTCCTCCTCCTCCTCCCCCTCCTCCACTGCAACCCGCAGCTCAGGGTCAGGCGTCGCCAGCAAAGACGGAAGCGGCTCAGTCGAATCAGCGGGTGATGGCAGCCCCAGTGGCCTGCAGATGTTCCAGTGGCAAGCGATGATGGCCAGCTTGTGTGGCTGCCCGGTCATGGCGTGTGCCCAGCACCTCCAGGGATCACGCCCATGGCCATCCAGAACTCGTTGCAGTTATCAGGGTAGGGCTTGCGCTCCACGACGGGTGTGCGCAGCTCGTGGTCATACACCAGGCCTGGTGCCTGGTGGGTCAAGGCAAAGGCAGGTCAACGTTGACGCTGCAGGGTGCAGGGTGCAAAAAGTGTGGGCTGTGTCAGGTGGGCAGTGGATGACAGTCATGACAGCCGCTGGCCCAACATTGATGGCCATGGCAAACACAGGGCGGCCACGGTAACGCCAACACAGCGCTTCTGCCGCCGTCCCCTCCCCCCCCCTATCCGCCCCTCCCCACACATTATGCTTGCTAGTGCTGCGCCCTTGTCTCCGTCGCGCCCCGCCCCGATCACCTGCAACCTGGTCCGTGCGTAACCACTGCCCTCGAAGGCGACGCTGCCCCCGGCCTGCACCTCCACGCCCTCCGTGCCCTCACCGCCCTCGGGCAGCCAGGACTTGCAGGAACTTGTCCCATCGCCGCTTG